>VYZW01029956.1:0-16613 GCA_013401315.1 Balaeniceps rex | reverse complement strand
GGGGGTTTGGGGGGGGTGTTGGGGTGCGCCGTGTTCCCTACGCGTGAGCCGGGTTGCGGTGCTCCCCACCCGGGAGGAGCCGCCGGTGGCCCCGGGGGAGGCGGGCGGGTGGCGGAGGGTCCCCCCCCAGCCCCACGGGGGACCACCTTGCACGTCCTGCCCCCCCAGCCCTATGGGGGACCACCCTGCATGTCCCGGTTCCCCCCCGCCAAGCCCCACGCGGGACCACTTTGCACGTCCAGCCCCACGGGGGACCACCCTGCTTGTCCCGTCCGTCCCCCCCCAGCCCCACGCGGGACCGAGCCCACTCTCAGGAAACGCTGCAACTTCTCTGGGCCGGGCGTGGGGGCAGCGCCGCGGGGGTGCGTGTCGTGTCCGCCCCACCCTAGGCACAGCCAGCGGGCACCCCAGGCACCTGGGCGGGGGCGGCGGTTGGGGCAAAACCGTCAGGATTCGGACCCCTCCGTGTCACCCTGCTCCCTCCTCTGCCTCTTGCAAGGTGGGGGGCAAAGAGGGTGCTGGGACAGCCCAGCTCCCGGCGATGCTCGGGGGGCGGCTGGGATGGGCGATGCTCCGGGGGCAGCTGGCACCCATCCCGGCTCCATGTCCGGGCACCATCCGGGTGCGGGGCACCCAGCTCGGCTGCAGCAGCCTCTGCAGCGCCGTGGCTCCCAGGCTGCTCCCGGCCCGTTTTAAGCAACGCTGGCCTCTGAAGGCAGATGCACCACCCACCGAGGCAACCATCTGGCTACCGGCCTGGAAAATACCCGTGTCCTGGGACGCGCAGAACAAGAATCGGCTCTTTGAACCCCGGCTGCTCGGGGGAGCCTGCCTGGGGACTCTCCGTTTACCTTTACGGAGACGCAAAGGAAAAAACTCTCCGTAAACAGGATTGTTCAACGGGCTCCTTGTGCCCGGGCACGGGCCGGGTCCGGCCGCTGCCGCCGGGCTCGTGCTGCCCGTGCCGGGGGGTCCACAGTCCAGGGAAGCGGTGGCATGACTTTTGGGGTAGCATCACCTGGAGAGGGGACGTGTGTCTGACCGGAGCCGCGTCCAGCCGAGCGGGCCCTGCTCCGGCTGCGTTTTGGGGAGCTGGGCTGGGGTGCGTGGTGCTGGCCGTGCCACCGGCGCGGGGCAAGCCTCACTGGCAGAGGAAGTTGGTGACTGTTGAAAAAGCTTCTCTTTATTTGCTCTGGTTTGCTCGAGGAGTGACTCAGTGCATCGTGCAGGATGTGAGGAGGTTAATTATAACCCTGCTTACGAACGGGGCTGGGAAGGGAAGGTGGCCGGGCGCTGCTTGCACAAGGCCTCCCCGGCCGGCGGGGTGGCAGGCGCCGCTCCAGGGCGCGGGAGCTGCCGGGCGCATCCCATGGGTGCATGGGATGACACGTGGCCTCTGGGCGCGGCCTCTCGCATGGGGCCCTTGTGCCCCAATTATGCTGATTTGGCCCCAAATTGTGCCAGGCTTGCTTGCCCCGCTCCGGCATGGGATGTTGCGCCAGGGACCCGCCGTCTCCCGCGGCCGGTGGTGCCGGTGGCATTGGTGTCCCCCCGCCGTGAGCTCGTAGGTGGCTTGTTTAAATTTGGGGCTCTGCTTGGGCGGGGGCTGTCCTGGGAGAGCAGCTCCCTCCGGCTCCAGCCGCTTGTCAAAATAGCCGTGTGGGTGACTTGGGGGGTCTGGAGGCCTCGCACCCGCACCGAGGGGGAAACTGAGGCACGGGGGGGGATGCGGCTCATCCTGCTGCACCCTGGGGGGGAGGAAGAGCCCCGGAACACGACCCGCCTGCGGCCCTTCCTTCCCTGGCAATCAGGCTCTTCCCAAACGTCCGGAGGATGTTTGCTCGCGGTTCCCAGCCAGCTCGGGGCGGGTGGAGGCGCAGGAGCTGGGCCCGATGGCACGGCTCGGGGCAGCACCCCGCTTCCCACGGGCTGGCACGGGCACAGACCCCTCCGGTGCGGCTCCCAGCCGTGCCGCAGGCCGCATCCCCACCCGGTGCAGGGAGATGCCTCTGCTCTATCCTGCCTGGCGGGGATGCTGGGGTGCACGGAGCCGGCGCGGGGGGGCACAGCCTGCCGTGCCTTCCCACCAGTGCACATCCCATGGGGTGACCGGGGTGGGGGGACCAGGCAGCGCAGCGCCGCGACCCACGGGCTGGGTGACGGTCATGAGTGTGTGGCTCCCAGCTCCGGCGTGGCTCCGGGCAGAAGCGATGGGTGAGGGCGGCAGCCCTGCTCCCAGGGGCTGTGGTGCCCCCAAACCGCGGGGATGGACCTGGGGTGAGGTGAGGACACAGCCCCTCCGGGCTGAGCCCCCCTGCCTGGCCGGGAGGTGATGGGGTGCCGGGGGGTCCCTGGGGGGGTCTTGGCCAGCCCTGGGTGCTGCAGGGGGCCGGTGCCCAGCTGGGTGCTGGCAGGCGTGTGGGCTGCAGCCAGCTGCCTCCTGCGGTCAGGTGCTTTTTATAAAACGAAGGGAAATAAAAAAAANAAAAAAAAAAAAAAAAAAAAAGGGGGGAAAAAAAAAATAAAAAAAAAAAAAAAAAGCCACAGCTCTCTCCAAGAGCAATAACTCCTGTTTCCTCCCTGGGCGCACAGGGGGATGGGGGGTGCCGGGCCGGGGTGCCCATCTCCCTGGGACTGAGCCTTTTGCAAAGCCCCCGCAGGGCCCCGTTGAGGTGGGTGACGCTGTGGGGGCTCCCCGGGGGTGCAGTGGGTCCCCACGCCGCCCCGGGGGCTCACCCCGCTAGCTGGGGAGCAGCTCTGGGTGCCGACGGACAGGGCTGCTGCAGCCTGGGCTTGCAGGGGCTTCATGGCTCCTGTCTGCACAGCCAGGTTTAACCCTTTGCCTTCTCTGCACCCCGGTCGCAGCAGAGTCCTGGGGTGCCCGTGGGGACGGGGTGAGGACAGGGCAGGGGGGATGTTTGGACACCATCACGGCCCCGAGCCGCGCGTGGGGAATATTATGGTGGATCCGGGAATGTCCCCGTGCGATGGGAATGTGGGTCTTTGTGCGCAGGCGGGTGTGCAGGCAGGAGACGTGCGTGGGTGTCCCGGTGCTGAGCCCGTGGATCTGGGAGCCCCAAGGGCTGCTCCGGCCCCTTGGCATGGGCTGTCCCCGTCGTAGGGACTGCAGCCCCGGGGAAAGGGGTGTCCCCAGGCCCTGGGGTGGCAGCGAGCACCCGTCCCCAAAGCCACCGCGTTCCCTGTCCCGTTGCAGGAGCCGCTGGGGTTTCCCAGGCTGGCAGCGGCGGCACCCGCTGGCACCCGGCCCGGTGCCCTCCCGGGGCAGCTCCCGCAGCATCCCCGGGGAGCGGGGCCGGCTGCTGCCTCGGCGCTGGCAGGAGCGGGATTAACTTTCCACAAAAACAGGATACGGCGGGTGAACCGGCGGGGCTGCTCCCTCTTCCCGGAAAGAGGAGCCGGGGCTGGGGCTGGGAACACGCCGGCGGCCGGCTCTGCTGCTTTGGGGCTGACCGGATTTTGGGACGGGGAGAGCCTCCATGGCCGGGGTTCGTTAGCCTGCCTCTGGTTTGCAGCCAGCAGAGCGCAGGGTCCTGCGTGCAAAGTGTCACCCTGGGGACACTGCCTGCGTCCCCCAGACCCCCGGGGACCCCAGCTGGGGGCTGTTAGCCAGGAGGCAGGACTCTGCTGCGGGGAAGCGGCTTGGCAGAGCCGCCCCGCTCCGGCAGCAGGTAACGGGCCTGTGTGAAAATAGCAGGGCAGGCAGGGAATTAAAGAGCTCTGCTAATTAATCCTGAGCGGCCGCAGGTCCCCGCAGAGCCGGCGGCAGCACCGGTGCCAATCGGCATATGGGCTGTGCACAGGCACGGGGCCGACGGTGCTGTGGGGCCGGTGTGTGGGGTTTCCCATTGCCAGTGGGGTCCGGGGACCCCCCTTTCCCCACGCAGTCAGGTGTGGGTCCGTCCCTGGGAGCCGGCTGGGCACGGGATGGTGCCGGTTTGCAGGGAGGGGGCTGCACCAGACCCCGACCCTCTCCCGCAGCCGCCCTTCCCACACTTCCCTGTCCCGAATGCAGTGGGAGAGACCCCGGTGCTGGCTCTTCCCGGCCACCCCCACCCTTGCCACAGGGTCCCTGCCTTCCCCTGGGGTCCCCGATGACCCCTTCCCCTCCCACGGGGAGATTAAAGGCCGGTGTGAAGGAAACCCGGCACGTCTTGCCCAGCTCCCCGGCGCTGCGATTTATCCTCCTCCCGGCACATTAACGTCCTTAATATTTCAAGTGCTGCTCGCTGCCAGCGCCGGCCACGGTGGCGGTGAGCTCCCCGGTGATGTGGGAGCTGGGCCGGCTGCTCCCGGCTCCCTGGGGTCACGGGGCTGGGGAAGGGGGGGTTTGGGGTGCGGATCCGGGATCACCTTGCTGGGGGTACAAGGGGGATGCTCAGCGCGGGCCAGATCCTGCCCCGTGCGTGCAGCAGAGGGGAGACCGCACGGCATCGTGGGCGATGGGTGCTGCTTGCGTGGGGAGGGGGACGATGGGTGCCACGGTGCTGCACCCGCCCACCCGCCTGGCTCCTGGCCGGGACGGTGGGTGCGGGAGGGCGGGTTTCGCCGCGGGGCTGCTCTCCCCATCACCCGCTCTCCCCACACGCCCAACTGGTTTTTCTCCCCACGCCGGCACTTTCCCCGCTGTCAGCACGGTGGGGAACCGGTTTCCTCCGACTGTGCAGGACAGAGCACCCGTGCACCGCCGGCACGGCACGCCCGGTGCAGCCGGCCCTGCTGAGGAGGCGTGGGTGCAAAGCTGGGCACCGTGGGTGCTCCAAACTGGGCTGCACCGTGCTGGGGGGCTGCTCCCTGTCCCGCACACTGTCAGTGTCTCTTTTTTTTTCCCCTTTTTCATACTCAAGCCCTTAAAAGCTGGTTGAAGCCGGTGAGCACTGACCACCCCGCCAGGAGCTTTCCCGGTGATGCCCCGAGCCGGGGCGGAGGGGGAGCCATCGGCCAGAGGGTCCCATGGGTGCTGGTTCAGCCCCAGGGTGCAGCGGGGTGCTCTGCATTTGCAGGCAGCTGCTGCCAGCCCTTCCTGGCGCCGCAGGCGACCCCGAGCCGCTGCCACCGGGACGCCGCTCTGTTCTGGCCCCTGCCAGGGAGTAACGTCCCCAAGTCCCAAGGGGCTGGTGCTGGTGGCATAAAACACGCGGGTCACGCTGTTGCTCCGGGCGCGGGTGGTCCCCGCAGCGTGTGTGTGCCCCCCTGGTGCCCAGCGATGCCTGTGGGTGTCCCCACGGTGCCCACAATCCCCGTCCTCCCTGCAGCTCTCGGGTAGACCCCAGCCCAGGCGATGCCAGCGGGGCTCCGGCACAGCCGGTCCCCTCCGTGCCACCAGCACCCCCAGGGTGGCCACGGCTGGGACGGGGGCTCGCGCTGGGGCTGGGTCACCCCAAGGACACTGCCCCGGTGCAGGGGTGGGGTGGGCAGCGGGGTCAGTGCTGGGATGGGGGGTGCCAGTGGCCGAGGGGGGGCTGGCTGGCTCCCACGTAAGCCGGCGCGGCGGCTCGCCCCCGGGCTGGGAAGGCTCCTCTCGGCCCCGTCACCACTGGAACGGGAAGGGGAATATTTGCTCCATGAGATCATGGTTTGCCGAAACGTAGCCAGCAACCCTCGGCAGCGTGCGGGGAGGTGACGCGGCCTGGGGTCACCGCAGAGAGGCGGCGGGCAGGACGGCGGTCCCGGTCCCCGCACCCTGGGGTCCCTGTGCCCCCCACCTGCGCTCGGGGGCTGCCTGCACTCCCCGGGGGAAGGGAGGCAGCTGGGGACCCTGCAGCGGGGCCGGGGACTGGGCTTTAGCCCTGGTGGGTGCTGCGTGGGACATGCCCTGGGCTGTCGGGTGCATTCCTGGGTGCCTCTCCTCCCACCACCCCCACACCCTCCGAGGATCCCCTGCCGTCCCAGGGTGCCGGGCTGCTCGCGGGGGGCTGCGCCCTGGCCACGCCGTCCCTCGCCCCAGGATGCGCCGTCCCATTGAAACCTCGTAAACACAGGAAGGGCCGTGCCGGGCTGGCGGTGCTGAGCACGTCCCGTGGCACCCGGCCACCCCCCGAGCCCCCCCAGCCCCACAGGGCGGGGGGCTGCCCTCTCGGCCCCCACTGCCTCACCCCCTTCCCAAGTGGGGTGCCAAAGGGAGCGGGTCTCTGCCCTGGTCACGCAGAGCTGGGGTCCCCGACACCGGTTCCCTGCGGCCGTCCCCTCCCCGGGCTGCCCCAGAGTGGGGTCCCCCCCACCCAGAGTGGAGTCCCCGCAGCCGGCTGGGGGGAGCGCAGGGGCACGTCCCTCTGGTTTGCAGAGGAGGGGACACGGGGGGATGCCCTGGGACTGCCTGGAGCAGGGGCACAGTTAAAAAGCCCCGTGACTCCCTTCTTCTCCAGCCAGGCACTGATTTTGTGGGTGTCTCGCAGCGGCCGTGCCCATCACCGTGGCCTCGTGGCTGGGCGGCCGCAGGGCTGCCCTGTGGCTGGTCCCAGCTCGCGCCAGCGCATGTGCCGGTGTCTGTCACTGCTCGCCTGATGTGTGCATGCAGCCGCCGGGAACGCTGCGTCCCCAGCCATGGTGGCAGCTGCCCTGCGATGTCCCCGCCGTGCGGTCCCCGTCCCCGCCGGCGGCAGCTCCGCAGGGCGCTGGCTCAGCCCCGCTCCCTCCCCGGCTCCTCCGACGGTTTCACGCCTGCAAACAAGCTGTAATTTAGGTCTAAAAATAAGCCGGGGGGAAGGTGGTGACCTGGTGGCGCGCCGGGAGCAGGGCTGGCTGCGAGTGAGGGGCTGTGCCAGCCCCAGGGTGACAGCGGGTGGGGGTCCCGGCTTGTTCACGGGGGTCCCAGCCCGGTTGCAGGGTCCCTGCAAACCTCGGCACGGTCTTGCAGGAACGATGTGGAAATGCGGCAGATTTTGCTCATTGCTCCTGTCCCCCTGTCACCCCACGCGTCTGGGACCTCCGGTGCGTCCCCCTTGCCGTGCCACCGCGCGGGTCACCGGGACCGACCCAGCCCGGGCTCCTGCCCGCGTCCCTCTGTTCCCACCGGCATTTTTTGGGGGGCTTGAGCCCCTGTCCGGGTCTGCCTCTCATTTTGGGGTGTCCCTCGCCGTGCAGGTCGGGGTGCCATCCTCGGGGGTCCCCAGGGCGGGGGGATGCAGCTGGGAGCCTGCTGGGGTGCGGTGCCCTCCCCGTGCCACATCCCTGGCGCTAACCCTGCCTGTACCTCTGCCCCCAGCCTGCCTCTTCCGCTTCAACGTCCTCTCCCTGGTGTACCTGCTCTTCCTGCTGCTCCTGCCCTGGTTCCCGGGGCCCACCCAGAGCTCCGCCAGAGGTAAGGGGCTCAGCCGGGGGTGCGGGGACCGGGCGGCGGGGCGGGCAGCATGCAGGCAGCAGGCAGGCAGCTCTGACCCGGGGAGCTGGGCAGCGCGGGGGCTGCCAGCCGCTCTCCGGCAGGTACCTGCCCTCCTTAACCTGCGGTTTCGCCCCGGCCGGGCAGCGTGGCTCCACGTGGCAGCCTGGCTCTGTTAATTATAGCCTGGCACGGCTATTAATAGGCGTCCAGCTGCAAAATGGCCAGTTTTGAGCCCCAGCCTTATTAACCAGAAACCTCAGGGCTGGGCTGTGCCCGCCGGGTGGGCAGGGCTGTACCACCCGCAGCCCCTCCGCCCTGCCCGCACGCGTCCCCCGTGGGGGGCATGGGTGGGGGGTGCAGGGGACGCATCGCCCGTGGCGGGTGCGTGGGTGCATCTTCCGCTTCCCAGCGGGGACAAGGGACATGTCCCCCCGCGGTGGGCACCGGGTGCGCGTTGCCCTGCTGTCTCCATGCCCTCTGTGCCAGGCTGAGCCACGCCGTAACGCAAGCCGGCAGCGCCTGGCACGGCCGCGGCTAAAAGCTCTGCCCTCTGAATATTTCATGGGCTCGCACGGCCCCGGAGCCCCGGGCGCTGCTGAGAGCCGTCGCGTGGATTTACAGGAAAAAAAACAAGCGGAGGGAGAGTTTTTGGCCTGGGGCCGCCCCCCCGGCCGGCACGCAGCTGCGGCGGGCTCGCTGCCTGTCCCCGTGGCCAGGAAAACGGGCGTGCGGCCCGGGGAGCCGGGTGGGACGGGGGCACGGCTGCAGCTGGTGGAAGGTTTGACGGGGCTCGCGGTGCGGGGGACCCCGAGGCGCCCACCCGCAACCCCCCCAAGGGACGTCCCACCAGGGATCGGGATGGGGATGGTGAGCTGCATCCCAACGCCGGTCCCGGTGCAGCGGGGCCGGGAAGCGCCCGGTGCCGGCCGGGTGGGAGGGTGCTGCAGGGGCAGGGGGAGGGAGTGTGGTGCCGGGGCACTGGCTGCCTGCGTTGCTCCGTGCCTCAGTTTCTCCAGTAATGCAGCAGAAAGGGTGCTCTTAGGCTGCGCTGGGTGCACGGTGAGACATGCAAGGTCCTGCTGGGACCGTGTCCCTGGGGCAGACCCCTGGCATCTCTGGGCACAGCCCCAGCGCACCCCTTCCCAGCTCTTCCCGGGGGTGCTGGGTCCCCGCTGGGGATGCTGGTGCGTTCCGGGGTCACCTCGGGCGATGGGTAATGGGGCGCCCGTGTCTCGCAGGTCACACCGTCTGCCTCCTCAGAGCTCTGCTGGGGACCAGCATCCTCTTCCTCCTTGCCCACTTTGTCTTCCAAATATGCCTGTACACGCTGCCCGTCCTGGACCAGCTGCTGGGGCCCAGCTGTGAGTACGGGGTGCCAGGGCAGCCTGCCCTGGGGTGCCTGCGCCTGCCCTCGCCCTCCTGCCCCTCTGCTCTCCCAGGCTTCACCCCCTCCCCGCAGGGCCCTGGGGCTGGACCCCCAAGATGGTGACACGCGGGTGCGGGGATCCCATCCTTCTGAGTGCTGGGGGGGTGCCGAGGCTCTGCGGGGTCCCAGCCGTGTCCCCAGCACTGGGGGCATGCTGTGCCGTGCCAGGGTGCCTGCTCGGTGGGCACAGACCCCGTCCTGGGCCCCCATGGATGTGGGGTGTTCTCCCCAAGGGGAAGCCGCCTGCTCTGGGTGGGCTCAGGGCCTGCCCGCGCGGGGTCTGCCAAACTCAGCGCCTCCCTGCTTCCCCGCAGGCAGCACCTGGGAGGTCCTTGCCCGGCACATCGGGGTCACCAGGTAAGGGTACCCCGGCGGTGTGGGGCTGGGGGCTGGCAGTGGCGGGGGGGGCACCCCTGAGCCCTCCCCTGCCCCGCTCTCCCCCCCCCAGGCTGGACTTGAGCGACATCCCCAACTCGGTGCGTCTCGTGGCGCCCGACGTCGGCATCCTGCTGGTCTCGTCCCTTTGCCTGTGCCTGTGCCGCCGCCTCGTCCCCAAGGCCAGCGCTGCCGCCCGTGGCCGGAGACCGGAGTCCCTGGAGCCCCTTGAGCGGGTGAGAGCCAACCCCGGCGCTGTCGGCAGCATCCCGCCCGCCACGTCCCGCCGAGCACTTGCCAGCATCCCCGGGACACGGCGGCCGGTCCCTTCCCCAGGGAGGGCAGCATGGGACACGGGGGCTTGGCGTGGGGACGTCCCGGTGGCCGGGGACCCGGGCTGGGGCAGTTTCGGCCACCCTGGCTGCGCGGGCAGCGGTGGAGGGCTGGGTCATCATCGCGGTGACTCAGCCGCAGAGGAGTGCCCTTGTTTGCTCCCGCGTTGCCATAGGGATCCCGGCAAACAGCCCGCTCCCACGGCATGGCTCGATGCGGGGCTGCCCACCGGCGGGGGGAGCGCGGTGCCCGCACCCCCAGGCTCCGGCTGGCACCGCCACACCAAAACCAAAAGCTCGGGAAGGGCGGTGGGGTGGGCAATCGTGGCGTGCCGGCACCCAGCTTGAGCCTGCCGGCAGGGTGAAGGGCTGGGTGCCGTGCCGTGCCATGCCAGCCATGCCTGGCGGTGCCAGCGGGGCACCGGGATGCTGCGCTCGTGGCACCGGGGTCACCCAGGCAGACACAACCCCAAGCTGGTGGCACCCCCCAGCTCAGCAAACACCCCTGGGGGCTCAGCCCCGTTTTGGGGTGCTCCCCGCTGATCCGGGCTGTTGTGGCGGGCGCTCGCCTGCCCGGCTCCGGCCGCGGCCGGGCTGTAACCGGAGCGCGGCCGATGCGGATGCCTTTGCCTTGAGCGCGGGGCCAGCGCGGGAGGCGGTGTGGAAAAAAGCTCGGTGCTGGGAACCCGGGTGCCAGCGCCAAGAAAAACAGCTGCCTTTCGGAGGCGCTTTCCAAGCGGCTAATGAGATAAACACGGCCAGGTGCCGGGCTGCGCGCCCGCACCGCGCTGGGCAGGGCGCCCTGGCCGTCCCCCCGTGCTCTCCCTCGAGTGGGGAAACTGAGGCACGGCCAGCAGCAGCCTGGAGCTGGTGGGCTGCCCGGCATCGGGCCATGAGGCTCACGCCGTGCTCTCCTCGCCTGGCAGGGGGAAGAGGAGGACGTGGAGCGGCACGGTGGCACGGCCGACGGGGACACGCCGCTCAGCGCCAGGCTGCGGGTGACGGCTCACTGGCTGCTCTGGGCGGCCGGGAAGGGCCTGGCCATCCTGCTGCTGGCCTTGGCCGGTGGGTACGGGGCGTGGGGGCACGCGGTGAGCTGGGGGGGGTCTCGGTGGCCGTGCTGCCGGAGGGCGTGCTCGGCCGGGGGCTGCGTGGCCGGAGGGCGCTCGGCTGCGCACTGACCGCCCGCGGGGCGCTGCTCCCCAGGGATCACCCTGCCCTCCGCCTCCTCCAGCGTCTACTACCTGCTCTTCGTGGGGCTGTGCACGTGGTGGGCCTGCCACCTCCCCGCCAGCCGCCTGGCCTTCGACACCCTCTGCGGCCTCGTCGGCGTCTACGCCGGCGGCCACCTCCTCTGCCTCTATGCCTACCAGGCGCCCTTCGTCCAGGGGGTCTTCCCGCCCCCCACCATCTGGGCACGGTGAGTCCCCGGGGAGGGAGCCGTGCCGTGGGTCCCCACGCCACCCCGCTCGGCCCCCATCCCGCTGCCAGCTGCGGCGGGTCCCTGGGGAGGGTGGCCGGCGGCTGCCGTGTGCCGTGCCAGCACCGGGACGGGACCCTGGCTGGCAGCGGGTGTCCCGGCTCGGCTGGGTGGTAATGTCACCCGCTCCGTCCCCGCAGGGTGTTCGGCTTCAAGGACATCGTCCTGTACCGCAACTGCTCCCGGCCCAATGCCCTGGTGCTCAACACCGGCCACCCCTGGCCCGTCTACGCCAACCCCGGCATCCTGCTCCTGCTCTACTACACCATGGCCACCCTGGTGAAGCTGCGCCGGCTGGATGCCAGGGTGAGGGGCTGCAGGGCCGAGACGGACCCCGTGTCGATGCCCGGTGCGCCCTGCTGCTCTGACTGCCCCGGCGCCGGCACCGGGGGTGCCCGGTGGAGGGGAGGCGGGGGGCAGCGGGGTGCCTCGGCGGGGGGGTGCCTCGGCAGGGGGATGGGGCATGATCCTGCTCCCCCGGTGGCTGCAGTGGGGTGCTCTGAGCTGGCTCCTGCCCCTCGCAGAGAACTGCCGCGCCGGCACAGCCACCGGCGACGTGCCCGGAGAGGGAGCTGGTGGAGCTGGAGAGCTGGCCCAAAGACACTGACGGCGTGGCTGAGGACACCAAGGTGGGTCTGGGGGGGCTGTGCCCCCCAAGCGATGCCCGAGCTGGGGGGGGAATGGGTGCGGGGTGCTCCGGGGGTGCCAGGGTGAGCTCTGAGCCCTCTCTGCCCCCCCAGCCCATGCTGTCCCCCAGCACCGGGAAGCCAGGCAGCGGCGCCGAGAACTGCACCGTCCACGTCATGGGCAACTCGCCGCAGCCGGGTAAGCCCGTCCCCACCGCCTCCCCCTCCCCGAGCCCTGCCCGCGGCCCAGCGGGCGGCTCACGGTCCCCCTCGCCGTGGCCAGGCAGGAGGCGTCCAGCGGAGCGGCTGCCCCTGCACACCCTGGGCCACGTCGTCATGAAGCAGAGCTACGTCTGCGCCCTCATCGCCATGATGGTAAGGGCTTGGGGAGGGGGTGGACAACGGGGGGGCACCTCCCGGACCAAGCCTGGGCGAGCGGCCGCATCCTGCCCGCCCGCAGGTGTGGAGCATCACCTACCACAGCTGGCTGACCTTCGTGCTGCTGCTCTGGGCATGCCTCATCTGGACGGTGCGGAGCCGGCATCACTTCGCCATGCTCTGCTCGCCCTTCCTCCTCCTCTACGGCATCGCGCTCTGCAGCCTGCAGTACGTCTGGGGCATGGACCTGGCCCCCGAGCTGCCCACCCGCGTCGGCTTCATGAGCCTCGAGCAGCTGGGGCTGGTGCACCCCAAATATCCCTGCTTGGACCTGGGGGCCAAGGTAAGCCCGCTGTCCCCGGCCCTGTCCCCGGCCCTGTCCCCGCTGGCATCTGGCTGTCCCCGCTCACCGCCTGTCCCCGCAGCTCCTGCTCACCCTCACCTTCTGGCTGCTGCTGCGGCAGTTCGTTAAGGAGAAGCTGCTAACGAGGAGGTGCCCGGCCACCCCGCTCCTGGAGGTGACCGTCTCGGACACGGGTGAGGACTCCCAGCATCGCCCACCCGGAGGGACCCTGCGCCGGGCTGAGCGTCCCCGGCGTGCGAGTGCCCGCGGGCGGGCAGCTGCCGGGGATGGGGGACGCACGCGTGCCCCCCCTGGCTGCCTGCAGCCCCCTCCCTGCCTTGCAGAGCCCAGCCGGCAGCGGGACGTGCTGAAGGCGCTGGGGGTTCTGGTGCGGGACTTCTACGCCAAATACTGGATCTGCGTCTGCGCCGGCATGTTCATCGTGGTGAGCTTCGCCGGGCGCCTCGTCGTCTACAAGATCGTCTACATGTTCCTCTTCCTCCTCTGCCTCACCCTCTTCCAGGTAGGGAGGCCGGGGACCCCTCCCCGGCGCCGTCCCCGTCCCCGGCGCGGCCCCGCTGACGTCCCCGTCCCCGCAGGTGTACTACAGCCTGTGGCGCAAGGTGCTGAAGGGCTTCTGGTGGCTGGTGGTGGCGTACACCATGCTGGTGCTCATCGCCGTCTACACCTTCCAGTTTGAGGACTTCCCCATGTACTGGAGGAACCTGACGGGCTTCACCGATGAGCAGTGAGTGTCCCCGAGCCGCCACGGGGTCCCTGCCGCCGCCAGCCCCGTGGTGGCACCAGGGCACGGCCAAGGGGTGCATTGCACATGGGGAAACCGAGGCACGGGGGGAGTTGGGGTTGAACCGCGGCGTGCCGGCCTGATGCCCGTGCGGGGTGGGATGGATGCGGCCCCTCGCTGACCCTCCCCTCTCTGCCCAGGCTGGGCGACCTGGGCCTGGAGCAGTTCAGCGTCTCCGAGCTCTTCTCCAGCACCCTCATCCCAGGCTTCTTCCTCCTGGCCTGCATCCTCCAGCTCCATTACTTCCACCGTCCGTTCATGCACATCACCGACCTGGAGCACATCCCCGCTGCCACCCCGCCGCCCTGTCACATCCCCAGGTAGGGCCCCGCGCCGGGGTGAGCCCCCCCTGCGCCCCGAGCCCCCCATCCCCACGCTGAGCCCTCCTTCCCGCAGGCCTGAGGAGCTGCACGGGAGCCGGCTGCTGCGGGATGCGGCCGCTGCCGAGAGCGCCGGGGTGGACGACTCCGACACCGCGTCACAGGGTACCGGGCAGGGACGGGGTGCTGGGAGGGGACAGGGGGTGCATTGGGGTGTCCTTCAAGCCAGGAAGGGGTAGGGGGATGCAGGGATGGATTGGGGTGTCCTCTGAGTCTGGGAGGGTACCGGGATGGGTTGGGGCATCCTCCAAGCCAGGAAGGGGCTGGGAGGGTGCAGGGATGGGTTGGGGTGTCCTCTAAGTGTGGGAGGGGATGAGGATGCATTGGGGTGTTCTCTGAGCCAGGAAGGGGCTGGGAGGGTGCAGGGATGGGTTGGGGTGTCCTCTAAGTGTGGGAGGGGATGAGGATGCATTGGGGTGTTCTCTGAGCCAGGAAGGGGCTGGGAGGGTGCAGGGATGGGTTCGGGTGTCCTCTGAGCCAGGAAGGGGCCAGGAGGGTACGGAGATGGGTTGGGGTGTCCTCTAAGTGTGGGAGGGGATGAGGATGCATTGGGGTGTTCTCTGAGCCAGGAAGGGGCTGGGAGGGTGCAGGGATGGATTGGGGCGTCCTCCAAGCCAGGAAGGGGTAGGGGGATGCAGGGATGGATTGGGGTGTTCTCTGAGTCTGGGAGGGTACCGGGATGGGTTGGGGCATCCTCCAAGCCAGGAAGGGGCTGGGAGGGTGCAGGGATGAATTGGGGTGTCCTCCAAGAGTGGGAGGGGATGGGAATGGGTTGGGGTGTCCTCTGAGCCAGGAAGGGGCTGGGAGGGTGCAGGGATGGATTGGGGTATCCTCCAAGTGTGGGAGGGGATGGGAATGGATTGGGGTGTTCTCTGAGCCAGGAAGGGGCTGGGAGGGTGCAGGGATGGATTGGGGCGTCCTCCAAGCCAGGAAGGGGCTGGGAGGGTGCAGGGATGGACTGGGGTGTCCTCCAAGTGTGGGAGGGGATGGGGATAGGTTGGGGTGTCCTCCAAGTGTGAGAGGGGGCAGGGATGGGTTGGCGCATCCTCCAAGCCAGGAAGGGGCTGGGAGGGTGCAGGGATGAATTGGGGTGTCCTCCAAGAGTGGGAGGGGATGGGAATGGGTTGGGGTGTCCTCTGAGCCAGGAAGGGGCTGGGAGGGGACAGAGATGGGATTGGGGTGTCCTCCAAGAGAGGGAGGGGATGGGAATGGGTTGGGGTGTCCTCGGAGCGAGGAAGGGGCTGGGAGGGGACAGAGATGGGATTGGGGTGTCCTCCAAGAGAGGGAGGGGATGGGAATGGGTTGGGGTGTCCTCGGAGCGAGGAAGGGGCTGGGAGGGTGCAGGGATGAATTGGGGGGTCCTCCAAGAGTGGGAGGGGATGGGACTGGGTTGGGGGGTCCTCTGAGCCAGGAAGGGGCTGGGAGGGTACAGAGATGGGATTGGGGTGTCCTCCAAGTGTGGGAGGGTGCAGGGATGGATTGGGGTGTCCTCCAAGCCAGGAAGGGGTAGGGGGATGCAGGGATGGGTTGGGGCATCCTCCAAGCCAGGAAGGGGCTGGAGGAGCGCAGGGATGGAATGGAGTGTCCTCCAAGCCAGGGTGGCTGCGGGGGTGTCTGTGACGGTCCGTGTCCCCGCAGTGCCCACCAAATGGGGGCTGGTGCTGGAGCGCCTGATCGTGCTGGGCTGGACCTTCTCGGACACGCTGACCCGCGGGCAGGTCTTTGTGGGGCGCCTGCTGGAGCTCCACGTCCTCAAGCTGGTGGCTCTTTACACCGTCTGGGTGGCCCTGCAGGAGGTACCAGCCTCAGGACCCCGGGGTGGCGGGGCTCGGCCGGGCAGCCCGGGGTGCTGACGCGACCGCTGCCCCAGGTATCGCTGATGAACTTCTTGCTGGTGCTGCTGTGGGCCTTCGCCATGCCCTACTGCCGCTTCCGCCACATGGCCTCCTGCCTCTCCACCGTCTGGACCTGCATCATCATCGTCTGCAAGATGCTCTACCAGCTCAAGATCGTTGACCCCAGCGAGTACTCCAGCAACTGCACCCAGGTGCCCGGGCGGCCGTGCCAGGGGGGATGCCCGGTTCTTGTCTCGGCGCAGGGGGGGTTCCCTGGCTGGAGGTGGGGTCTGGCGGCAGGGGCGATGGGTGCTGACGCCCGGCGGTGCTCCCCTTTGCAGCCGCAGCTCAACAGCACCAACCTGAGCCCGGAGGAGCTGGGCAACTCCACGCTGTACCACGGCCCCGTGGACCCCGCCAACTGGTTCGGCATCCGCAAGGGCTACCCCAACCTGGGCTACATCCAGGTGGGCACGGGGACACCCCGTCCGTGGGGACCACCCGGGGGGGATGCTCAGCGGCGTGCCGTGGTCCTGAGCACCCCCTCACCTTCCCCCAGAACCACCTCCTGGTGCTGCTGCTGCTGGTGTTTGAGGCGGTGGTGTACCGGCGCCAGGAGTATTACCGCAAGCAGCACCAGCTGGTGGCCCCCGTCACCGAGACCATCTTCGAGGACATCTCCCGCGAGCACCTCGACCACGGCCTGGCCAGCTGTGCCAAATACTTTCTCAACTACTTCTACTACAAGTTTGGCTTGGAGGTGGGGAGTGGGCGCCGCGGGGGGGGGGTCCCACGGCTTGCAGCACCCCGGGGCTGAGCCTCCGCGTTCCCTCCAGATCTGCTTCCTGATGACGGTGAACGTGATCGGGCAGCGGATGAACTTCATGGTGATCCTGCACGGCTGCTGGCTGGTCGTCATCCTGACGCGGCGCCGGCGGGCGGCCATCGCCCGCCTCTGGCCCAAGTACTGCCTCTTCCTCGTTGTCTTCCTCCTCTACCAGTACCTGCTGTGCGTGGGCATGCCGCCCGCCCTCTGCGTGGGTAAGGGGCAGGGGGCACGGGGGGTGCCCGTCCTTTGCGGGGGTCAGGGAGGCGGGGGTCCGTGCCGTGGGCAGGCTGCCTGCCCTGGGTAAGGGGCCGGGGGGCTGGCACCGAGCGTGCCCGCCGCCCCCCAGACTATCCGTGGCGCTGGAACCGGGTCCTCCCCATCAATTCGGCGCTCATCAAGTGGCTCTACCTGCCCGACTTCTTTGTGGCCCCCAAATCCACCAACCTCATCAGTGAGTACCCCCCA
>VYZW01029954.1:1435-13041 GCA_013401315.1 Balaeniceps rex | reverse complement strand
GCTCTCTGGAACAGAGGTCATAACTGTTTATACTAACTCCTATCTTTCAGAATGTGCTTTGTCATTATACCTAGGTGTGGACTAATAGTAGTCCCACTAACCTGTGAATATATGAAAAATGTCTAAACAAATACTTATATTCTGGTTTTTAGTAGGTTGACTTTTTTGGAATAAAGATTTACAACTGTGAAGCACCTATTGTGATCTGTGCCACATTCAAGCCTTATAGCTAGACAGACTCAAATCAGAACATTTCTGCTTCAAAACACTTTCCATAGAACAAAATGGATCTGTGTGTCTGCAATAATTGCTACCTTTAAGCACCTACATTGTCTACACTCCTGCTTACCATTAAATTATCTTCCTAGATCAGACAAAATTTACCATAGGTAGTGACACCCATCAAAAAAGTTACATAAGCAAAAACAGCAGGTATACACAAAAAGGAAAGTCAAAAGGTTTGTAAGAGAGTCTCAAGGAGGAAAAGCTCTGGGGATTTTGGTGTGTACACTGAAACTTAACAAAAGCTAAAGACCTACCCTTCTGTTTTAAAAAGTTTTTTCATTACAATTTCAAACTTGCTGGTTTTTTGAAATCTCATTAATTCCTATTTCTCTTTACGATACTGTTGTAGAACAGTTATAGACAACACAGCTGAAATGAGTACTTGCAAATACTTTTGATTTCTAAGATGGACAGACCTTCTTGATAAGGTGAAAGTTTCATACATACTTTGTCAGGTCTCAGGCAGCGAATGATAAGCATCCTTTGGAACTCCCCCAACTTGTCTTGCCACTCTGCAGGAAAATCCTCATGCTGGGGATCCTAAAAACATACATATTTCAACATTCTTTAAANGATTTTTTAAAAAAAAAAAAAAAAAAACACAACAAAAAAACAACCAACCAAACCAAAAAAAACCACCAAACTTTAAATATACATTTAAGAAGCTTCTCTTATAGCAGAGATGTTATAGTAATTTTTAAGTGTTTAAAAGATAATAACCCAAAGTTCTTCTCTGGAAAGTGGAGAAGGAATGAGGTGGAGGAAACCTGAAAATGCACTTTACCTCCCTCTTTCTGTTAGAACTGAATTATGGTGTCAGTCTTCAGTATTACAATGGTATTGCAACGATAACCATATAATCAATGATAACCACATTACAGTATGGCATGATAACGACAAGTTAGGCTGCATCTGAATGCAGAAAATGAGTGCAGGAAAACAAGAATTGGAAAATTAAGTCAAACAATGCACCAGAGAACTTAGTTTGTAAATGGCCTATGAATAATCCAGCTGTTATGTTGTTATTGCAGTTATCAGATTGGGAACAGCAGTTGTTGTGTGGCATGTTAGCTCCTTATTAGACTGAAGAACAGTGCCAGCTAGGTATGCCTTTCTGGAAAATGGTATTACAGCTCTGCTGGTGAGCCTCTTAAGCTTGCCTGTAGAGGGTTGGGCACAGAGGTATGCAGACAGACCTGCACAAACTGCATTTTGAGCAACTTTGATTTAGCAAATCAAATGATAATGGAGCTCATGTTCTGCTAAGGATCTGGAGCCTGGCTCCCTCCTTCCCCAACTTCTAGGCACTTAGTTTCAGATCAGAATCCAGAATGCTGCATTATTTTTATATATTAATATATGGGGAAAATAGGTACCTCAGAATGACATCTATAACAGCTGTTGAAGAGTTAAGCCAAAAATTTGCAAGCTTTGTAGAAAACTGAGTGAATTAACACTGAGGAGTGAAGGTTGCACTGAGGACTCCATCAAGTTGTGCCACTGTGCCAAAAACTCTTTGTTTCTCCATGAGAAGAGATGCATCAGTATCTTTGAGATTAAGTCAGCTGCTAGAGAACTGAGTTTCAGTCCCTACTCCAAGATATGCAATACAACTTTAGATAAAATACATGGAGTCCTTGAATCAGAGCATTGAAGTCAGGTCTCCCCTACTTTTGGAAGCAACCTGATCTACAACAGTAGGAGGAGAAAAGTGCATCTCTGACTCCTTTGAAAAATATTCATATTCCATGTATGGTTGCTGATGACAAAATGGCTCAAGCAACACTGATTTTCTGCCCTCTCTTTTTAACATACATGCATGAAACTGCCCTTTATTTAAATTTGTGTGTCACTAACAAGACAGGAAAAAAAGCTGGTTGCATATTACTGGGGATAAACTATACTGGTGATAAAAAAATACAGCTATCAAAAAGGAATCTTCCCTAAGACCCATTAACTAGCATTTTTGAAAATTCCAGTGCATTCACAGGAAAGTACTAGTATTAAAGCTAGATAGGTAATGAAAATGTTTTCATGTTACAAGTAAAAGGCATAGAAACTCTTCTATATCAGGACAATGACAGATAATGCCATTCCTTTTGATCTAGCACTCAAAGTTCAGTGAATGAATGTTCCTGGCTTCAGTGTTACTGTTTATTAGATTCTTTATCAGTTAACTGATGACCTGATTCTATAGATCTCATTTTATTGAATGCCACTTAAATGAAGGAATTTCTATTTATTTCAGTTTGGCTGTGTGAATGCACACATAGTTATCACACACATCTTGAATGTTTACCTGAAAGTCACCACCTTTCATTTATATTAGGCATTGCTTTAAAAAGCTATAAGTGCATAATGAAGTAGTCCCCTCCCTCAATCTCTTTTGCAAATGCCATCATTTCTCTGTTCATTTTCCAAGTGACTATTTCCCAAAGAAGAACCAGGGCCCTCAACTTGCTGAATCTTTTTGTAAATGCCCCAGGAAAACTTTATCTCTGCTATTCACCTGTTTTGTGCAATCTGGACAACTAAAGGAGCTGCAGCTGCTTAGTTTCTTTAATGTCTCTCATCATACACTTATGAGCCTTTCCAACCAAAAATCCATTCTTTTCCTCTCTGCATACTTTAAGCCCATTTTTTTAAATAGAAAGGATTTCTAAATCCTTGACATTTATAATGAATAAAACACACAATTAATCTTTTTGAAATGGGTGTAAGAAGTCCTGGGTCATTTGACTGAATATTGGTGATAAATTTTCATCATTTAAGTTAACAGTGAGAAAAGTGGCTCAATGGACTAGCACAAATGGACAGTATTATCTGAACATGGAAGTGGTTATGGTCAGATATGGTGCAAGTAGGAAGGAAGGATAACTTTTAGTCATTTGTTCAGGAGGTATGTGTACGATGAGCACTTTGCATATCAAGAAGCAGAAGGGGGGAGTATGATAAAATAAAAAAAGGAATTAATAGTAAGATTAAAGATAAAGCAAGTGCCCAAATGTGGAGTAAAATTCATCTGAAGAGCTTAGATTTTAAGGAAACAGTGATGAAGTTAGATAAAGACAAAATAAGTCATTAATGCATATATCAGGTCACTGTGAGAATAGGGAATCACAGGTCTCCCAAATCCCATTCTAGTTTCTCTACATGGCAATAACTGTTTTTTTACACTTATCCAGGAAAGCAGCATGCAAAGGCATCTTCAAAGCACGGTAAACAAATGTATAGACTGACAAGGGACAGTGGTTGCCTTAAGTTTAGCAAATTTCACTATCACCTTACCACTCCAGGTTTTGTTGCCTTTTTTTCATCCAAGTTTAATTCAAATCATGTATTGCTATTCAGAAGCCACCTGACAAATTGGCAATAATCTGCTACTACACACCATTTGCTTAAATATTTGCATTCATATATGTAAGAATGTACCATGTAAAATGACAGCACTTTCTTTTCCCTGAATAAATATTTTCAATGTGTTAATTAGCTTATGAATGCAAGCAAATCAGGAATGTTAACATACCAAGCTGTCATATACCAATTTCCATCCATCCTTCAGTCGTGTAAAATCCTTACAAATGTTTGTGAAGCATGGCAAATCTTCTAGTCGACAAATTTCATCCCATGATTTTGGAGGAAGCCAGGTACATGGATTAGAAAAGGGATTGTCCAAACCTATGCCTCCAGTCAACAGAAATTTCCACTCATTCTCATTAATCTACAATGAAAAATACTGCTCTCAGGAGATAGAGATAAATAGATAGATAAATAAAATCTAATGGTTTTAGTACATTATGTAGGAAATCAATACATTTATCTTAATTCTTGCATTAGTTGAAAAAGCTTCTATACAACTACTAAAAGCTTATTTCCAAAGTATTCAGTGTCTGGTTTTCAGTTAAACATGAATTTAAGGAATCAAAAAACCTACAGTATGAGCCAATTTAAAGATTCAACTGCATTCCTAACTTGGGGAATGAACATTGTTAACTGATTAGATTTTTAGACCCTTTCTTCAAATCCCAAAATGTTGAAGGAAAAAAATACTGGACATATTTCAGGAAACCATGCATTTTGCAACCTTTTCTTATAATGCAAGTCTAAATATGAAAAAGAAATATCAGCCTATTACGTGTCTCATTCCTTTCTCAATACTCCTTTATCTCAAAATTTCTTTGATGTCTTGAATTTGTAAATTGAAGTCCCTGTGAATGGGAGAACAGTGTCCCATGATTATTACTGCCAGCTCTTGAAAGGATTCACTTCTATGTATTCCCAAATATAAAAATTTCAAAAGTTTCTAAAATTTTAAATGTTTCCATATTACACTGAAAGAAACAACTCCAAGCAACCATAAGTACTGTTTTGCAGATGATATGCTTAAAACACGTGTATTTCATTATGAATTTTAAAAATCCTGTAAAGAAATATTTTGTAAAGAATTACTAGAAATTCATAGAATTCAGTTGGTACAAGTGTTTGGTTTTGAGGAATTCTATGCAAAAATAAACACATTTAGCACCTAGCACCTCAAGTGAAAAAGACGAGTAGTTTCGTAAATCAATGGTTACAATTCACTTTGATATGCTCTTAGAACTTGGAATACAATTACAGTAAAATTCTGCAAAGTGTTCACTGAAAGAATAACATAGGCTGGGCTTTGGTTTCAGTAATGTTTAGAAAAACTGTCATCATCTAGCTCAGGTTTGCCATACCTCTTTGTTATGTATTGTCGTGGTTTAGCCCCAGTCAGCAACTGAGCACCACACAGCTGCTCGCTCACCCTCCCCCCACCCCGGTGGGATGGGGGAGAGAATCGGAAGGGCAAAAGAAAACTCGTGGGTTGAGATAAAAACAGTTTAATAATTTAAATAAAATAATAATAATAATGATAGTAATAAAATTGCAATGAAAAGGAGAACAAGAGAGAGAGAAACAAAACCCAGGAAAAACAAGTGATGCAACTGCTCACCACCCACCGACCGACTCCCAGCCAGTCCCCGAGCAGCGATCGCTGCTCCCCGGCCAACTCCCCTCGGTTTATATACTGAGTATGATGTCATATGGTATGGAATATCCCTTTGGTCAGTTTGGATCAACTATCTTGGCTGTACCCACTCCCAGTTTCTCGTGCACCTGGCAGAGCATGGGAAGCTGAAAAAGAAAGTCCTTGACTAGTCTAAGCACTACTTGGCAACAACTAAAACATCAGTGTGTTATCAGCACTCTTCTACTAAATCCGAAACACAGCACTATGCCAGCTACTAGGAAGAAAATTAACTCTAACCCAGCCAAAACCAGCACATGTATTTATTTTGTTCTAGAGAATCTTTTTCAATACTTATAAGTGCTTATTGAAATGAAAATAAAAAACCACAAAATTGAGGCTTAAGTAATATAATTATATATAAACTTATTTTTCTATTCTTATCCTGTGTGTTCCTATTACTGAGAGTTTGTATATGCATTTTAATATATATCATATCAAACTGCAAATTATTTTTAATTACTGACCAATCTTTCATATTTCAGGAGGTTCACAGTCAGACAAAAAGAGAAGAGCAGCTTGTCCTTTTCAAAGAGGGAGCGACAGACATTGACATAAATCGAGTGAGTAAAATGATCCTTGAGAATCTTCAACCTATAGGTGTCGGAAGAAGAACAACCTTCCATTAATATCACTCTACAGAGTATTTTCCTTAGCACACTATAATACAAATATATTTAAAACTCTGTGATTTATTATCAATAATTTCCTTTAAATACAAAGGAAGCAGGCCATCTATTGTTTTATAAAGGTTTCAGTTTGAATACCTTGAATAGTCAAAATAGTCTAGTCAAAATAAGGAAAAGTCCATTCAGGTGGTTAGAAATGCAGTGTCTGAATGTGCACAACTACCTAAAATAGTTCTTTCAAGGTAGTAACAAAGATATGGAGAGGTGCTATGGCTTTTTTCCAACTACCTAGGTCACCAATCCCTTGGCAGGGAGCTACTTGGAGGGTATTCCTGCAGTTCAGACATGGTGATCATTCAGAAACCTGTGTGATCTATTATAATTGAAAAGTGGAAAGCTTTTGACAGAAGATCAAGATTGAGAGCAAGCTATGTTGTTTGATCTGTGTCTCCTTTTCAGTCTTGTGTTTCAATCTATTTTTGTTTTCTTCCATTCAGCTAACAAGAAATTTTTAATAATATTACTGTAATACATAAATGCTCCTGGTTTTTTATTAGCATTTTAAGTCCTGTCAAAATTACTGATTCCTCATCAGTTAAACGGATATGCACACAATTTATGCACAAAATACTGACACAAAGATGGCCATGGGACAAAATGTAAACTTTTTTCAAATTACAGAAGTAACATGGTTTGCATGAGAAAAGAATGATTAAAAAAAAATCTCAGCACAGAGCCCGTAGTAAAAAATGTCTCTGCCTAGTGAAGATAGCCCAAGACAAACAGTCTTACGTGAATTATTAATTCACAGAGACTTTTCTTTGAGTCTGTCTTCCTCTGCCTTCACTGGGCAAAATTGTCAAAATGGGCTTACACCAATCATTCCCTGGGAATGCATACTGTCAGCTGGGATTGAGGTCCTGTATCTATATTTCTGCTGACAGAGAGGTTCTGAATCAAAATGAGATTATTTTATTTATTGCTTACTTTAATTTAGGCACACAGGGGGGTTTTGAGATATAAAAGAGTAAGATTTAAAGTCAAAGAGCTAGGTTTATAGAATACAGACTGCCTTATTGGTAAAAGGCTACCTTGAATGTAGTTTCAAATATGATACCAAAATATTAAACTCTGACTTAAATGATTAGTAGCAATATCTTTTATCAAAGTTATGCTAGACTTAAAGGTTGCCTTGACCTTGACTAAATTCTAATGAAAAAATAACCTTCATAACCCGTATGCTACTAAACTGAACACTACACATTAAACTTCACACTAAGTACTATCTTACCAGGTACTACAACTTACTTGTATTTAAATAAAATACAGACAGTAATGGATAATTCAGAAATTGCCATTTGCAATATTAACTAGAAAAATTTTCTATACACAAATTGGGAGAATAATTTCCCTCTCCCATTCTTTGTTCATTTGATGAACAGGCAAGTAGCTGTTCAGAAGCAATGCTCTGTGCTTGGAAGATCAAAGCCACTAAAGTAGAATTTAGTAACTGATGTGATAGAACACTGAAAAACTTTCTTATAAACAATCTCTGTGTAGATAATTCCCTTGAGGGGTATATTGTGAATAATCCTAATATGATCATAATAGTGAGGTTCATCACATGTAAAATAAATTCAGATCATTAAAGACTGCACAGTTTCTCCTGTTCTCATGAACAAGCTAGAAGAAGGAGGGACACCTTAAGAATAAAATAATAATCAAACTGAATTTAAAAAATGATCGGGTTAATTATTACAGCCTTGCACACTCTACAACCAAGAGAACCAGTCACAAGACTTCATTCTCTCTCACCAGTTGTGTGAAAAAGTTTCTTGTCTGTTTCTTGAAGACATACAAAGTCACTACATGAAATGAAATACATATAAAATCAAAGCAAGTGGACCATTTTTATCTAACTGATACTTTGTAATTTCACACACAACTTGAGGTAGCAATTACTAAATAGAAATAATGGAATATGTTGCACTTTTAATATATTGTACCATTTTGTTTCTATGAATAAATTATTTTCCAGAAAAATATCTGACACATATATGTAAAAAAAAATTTCAAAATTCAATGCCTGAGGCAATACACTTTGGAGAAATGACAGTAACATTTCTGGAGTAACTATGAATACATCACCAGTTACAAGTGGTGAATTATCACTCTTACCTTGTTTGTAAAACTTCTGATCGCTCTGAATTATCTATAGACATGATGAAAAGGTTAATAAACCACATGAGTGAATACTGGTACATTGGCTCAATGTTGGCTAGATCAGCAATAGAAAAAAACAAGATTGATGAATGGATAGCAATAGGACGATAGCCCATACGAGTAGCATCAATCTTCTTTTCTGTCTCTTCAGCTACAGCTTGCTTTTCAGAAATCTCATTAGCCAGAACTTTGGAAGAAGACAATATCTTGATAGCAGTTTCATCCTCCAAAATATTTCCTTCTGAGGCTGAAAGAACTTCTAAAATCTTGTCTTCTATTTCTTTTAGCTGCCTAAAATAATATACAAAATTTTTCACATATGAAAATTACAGCTGTTTTCTGTTAGTTTCCATAAAATAAGACAATATGTAGATATACATGGTATGCAACTTACATAACAAAATCTTTTTTTCTTATTAAATATTCCCTTAAATGTCTGAAAAATGTATCCACTTTCAGGCCAAAAATGGATGGCAAAGGGAGGACGTGACAAACCACTTTGAATACTGCACATTTCATGCTTTGACCCATGGCGAAAAATGCCCTTTGCCATGTACAATCAGTCCAAATCTAGCACACAACGAAAACATTTCTAAAACACAACCATTAATATCTAATCAAAATTTTGTGAGGACAGCAAATCATACGCCAACATCATGGAAGGGATGGACAAAAACAGAGGACAAGATCAAGAGTTACATTTTGCAATTACACAACCTGCAATTCAGTTCTTTAACATTTTCTAATAATCCCAGAAATAGGAAACCACGTCAGAAGAAGAAAGGCACAACCAGTAGGAATATAAGTAAGAGCATGCATCCAAATCACCCTGAAAACAGAAGCCTAAGTTTGGGCTCTCAAAAATATCAGTCTTGAATTTCTTGTTAAATCAAACAAAAAAAAAGGTCTCTGAAATGTATTTCCCATGATTGTATTTCCTTAAATTGCAGTCTGCTTCTATCCCTAGCAAGGGAAGTTATCTTGATACCTTTTATTCTCAGCCCCTTGAAGAATGAGGGCTTGTTTTTCTTCTTCAAGATCTGGCCTTTCTCTTGCAACTACAATTCCAAGAAGCTGATCCTGCATTCCTTCTGAAGTTATCATGAAGTTCAATAATGTTACCTGTTAGAAAAAATATTTCTTGAAAGATAACACAGTTATGACCAGATGCAATTAAAATGCTTCTTCATTTACAAGATTAGGTCTGTACAATGTCATGTAATATGCTCAACCAAACTTTGAGAGTAAATGAATTGCAGCTGAGGGTTTAAGATTATGTGTTGGAAAGCTAACTCCAGGATTAACCCAGAAAGTTAACCATAAAAGGGATGTGACAACAATATATAGAATTTCATTCTGTTCCTCAAAATCACACTGAAACTTTGAATATCAGTGCTTCAAGTGATTGGTCCATATAACATGAACAAACACTTTTACTTGCAGGAGGGATCTACCCATTTGATACCTGTATGCATCAAGCAGCCTTCACAGAGAAAGGAACAAAACATTTCTATGAATGGAATATTCAACTTAATGTACAGACTTTGTAAATAAATTTGGTATAGTTTGTTTTCCAGAATTGTTCCATCTGAACATCCCAGTTCAAATGGGATGCTGGCACAGTATTTTGCAAAAATATAGATAAAGACCGGGTAGATCACATTTTATGGTGTTTAGAAACTTTTCACCCATAATATTTTTGCTGTTTTTATAAAGTTAGCAGTAACATATATGCTGGAGTTGTACTTCAAACTATAATTGCCTCTGCCACATCATTTTGTCTCTGTAATGGCCTTGTTCACATGCAGTTTATGGTGGTGTTGTTACAAGGATATTTCTATCCTAGAATTAGGATAGCATCATGTTCTCTTTTTCATGAGAAAATAAGTGACTGGAAAAAAATTATTATTTAAAAGAACTCCCATCCCATGACATATTTATAATGGATCCAGAAAAAACCACATGCTCTTGCTGAAGAAGTGGCAAAAATGTACAATATTTTATATGAGAAAGGGAAGGAATACATTACCAGCAGAAGGCTAGAAAATAGTCTGATGCATGTAGTTCAAAACCAAGAAAATAATCTACTTATCAATCATCAAGACTGATGACAGTATTGGGTTTAATTAATTGACTAGGTAATAGTGACTACAGATTCTCTTTGGGCGTTTTGGTGGGTACAGATACCATTGACTTTTGTTTCAAAAGAACATTCGCCTTAAACATAGTGATCAGTTAGAATATGGAATACCTATGAAGTTAATTTGTCTTGATCTGCTTCTGCCACTAATAATATCTGAAAGTTGTCCGAATATTTGAGGCTTTTTTCCATGAGTTTTGCTTGTAAAGTTAGGAGAGGTAGTATTTTAACTTTCTTAAAATACGCCAATAATAGTTTTTTGTTATAGTAAGCCTCAACTGAAAAAAATTTTAGGAGCACAGATAGCTTATCACACTGTTCTTTCACACAGGAATTTTGAGAGGAGGTTCAGTTCTATATAACACTAAGAATCAGTATGATCTTCACAAGCATGATGACCTATTTCTTCCTCACCTTATTTAACAATTTTAGTAATGGGAAATATAAGAGGAACCTAATGTTTCAAAACTGTAAGACTCTTTTATAGGCTACATTTTCCTTCTTCAAAGTAAAAGGCTAGCTACAAACAGCATTATGAGTTAGCTTTCAATCAGAGCTGCCACGCTCTGAAAGGTTGGCTGGTTCAGACATCGGAACCTCTGAGGTCTAAGTGCAAACGGCTGTCTATGTTCTACATTTCTCCTTGGTCCCTGAGGAACAGAATGATATTTTTTATGGACATAAGTCACCTTTCCCTCAGCAGTGCTGAAAATTACCTGCCTTTTTAGTGGTTTTTACTATATTTAATTAATAATGTTAGAAACGGAAAAAGGCTACTCCAAATGGCTAATAACTGCAAATACATATCTATGTAGTGTAAATACATGTAAATCCATGACCTATGTCTCTTTGCAGGCTTCACTATGTAAATCACATCAGAATTCAGTACAGTCTTTTTCTGTGAAATATGATAACCATATCAATAACCATTTTCCCTGGACTCATTTCATTAGCTAGCTCNNNNATTTCATTAGCTAGCTCCTGAATAATCCTCCGGACAAATTCACCAATGGATGTTGCAATTAGCTTCAGACCAAGATATTTAAATATTACTTTTCTGCCTCCTGCTCCCTGTACGTGAGCCACCTTAGTCAGCTAGCTCAGTAGTGTGTGGTGTAGCTGGGAGTGTACCCAACCACGTCATGAAGCAACTGCTCCTTGCTAGAGCAATTAACAACATATGTCTGACTGCATGGAACCCAACTAGAGAAGATTCATCTTTAGAAACTTTATATTCTGGGGAAAAAAATACTGTACTGACTGTTGATGGGCAACTAGG
>VYZW01029951.1:3384-20106 GCA_013401315.1 Balaeniceps rex | reverse complement strand
CCGCCCCCCCCGCCACGAGGGCGGCGGGGGTGACAACCCCCCGCCCCTCCCCGGCCTCGCAGACGCCGTCCCCTCGCAGCCGGGGGCAGGGGTGCCTCAGGGGGCCGCCTCCTCACGGCGGGCCGGGCCGGCGGGAACGCGCCCCTCACGGTGGGGGGGCGGGCGGCACCCCAGAGAGAAAGCGCGAGACAACCGGGGGCGAGGGGAGCAGGCTGCCACCGCTCGGCGCTCGCCACGGGCTGCGGCGCGGCCCCCACAGCGCAGAGCTGGGCGAGGCCGCTGCCTGCCGGGCCGCCTGCTGGGCCGCCCTCCGGCCCGCGGCGGGAAAAGCTGCATCATCCCGTAACACCTCCCCTCCCCCGCCCCATGGCACGCGGCGTGGGCTCTTTCACGTGACCAGGAACGAATGCGTGATTGGCCGGCGGCGTCGCGGGGGCTGGAAGCGCGGCTACAAGAGAGGGCGCTGAGGGGGCGCCTGTGGTGGAGGTGTCGGGTGGTCGGCCATGCTTGGCCTCTTTTCTAAGGCGCTTTCGTACTTCTGGAGACGTGCTGGTGACGAGGAAGGAGAGGATGAGAGATGGGCAGCCTCAGGTGGGAGCTCCTGGGCCCGTCATGGGTTTGCCGTGCCAGACGCAGGGCCTGTGTGCAGCTTCAGAGACTTCTGGGCCTTGGTGGTCTCGTTCCCTGCATGAGTGGGGCTGAGTGATGACCTGTTTCCTTAACAAAAGAAATCAGGAAAAGCAGATAGCTGTTTGACTACAGAGCATGTGGGTGTGTTCCTAGCAGTACTTTTTTGCTATTTTCCTGAGTAGGATGAGTTACCATTGCTGCTTAGAGTATGGAGTGAGGTGTAAGAGGAGTGTTGTGGTGGTGGGTGATGGATGCTTTTGGGCTTTTCCTTGTACTACTGTCTTAATAAATAAGCCTTTATTGGGCTTTAATTGGGCTTTCTTGGGCTGTAGAACAGAGATGGTAGTGTAGCTTTGGTGTTTTGAGGCTCCAAAATCATATATGTTTAAGATGCTTTTAGTAGCATTATTCAATGTAGCAAAAAGTGCTTTTTTCATGCTTATGAATGCAGAAAGCAAAAAAGGTTACTTACTGTATTAATAGTTTTGATTGTGAGTGTAGCTAATAATATGTTAGAAATCTAAACTAGCATACTTCAGTCCAGCTTTAAGCCTGAAGTTGTAGTGCAGTGCTGTTGAGTGAAAGTTTGTGTGATATCTAAGTAGCTACTACTTCTAATCCAAAAGACTTGAAACTCCTAGGTCTCCAGAGAAACAGCATTGCATCTCAGTTCAGAAATTTATTAACTATAACATCAGATAAACAAATTTGAAGAATTAATTTGTATAGCTTGTTTACTTTTCCTACTTTCTCAGTATAGAAATCTTAAATGTGTTGGATTCCCCATGCAAACAATGCTGAGAAGTTTCTTTTGCTATGGAAAATTGTGAAAGTAGTTGTTGGCCCAGAGCTTTTGGGAGAAGCTGTTTAGCTTGCAGGTATTTTTTTGTCTCAATTTTTTCAAGGTATTTTAATATATATTATATATATTAAAGTGCCAGATTCTGCACCTGAAGTGGGGTAATCCTGGCCTGGCTGAACAGAGAGCTTTGGCTGGAACTGGGCGGGGGGGGGAAGAGAGTTTATGGCCTTTGAAAGAAGGGGCAGGCCACTCAGGAGGACTAGAAGGATGTCGTGAGGTTATGCAGGGAGAAAATTACAAGGGCCAAAGCCCAACTAGAAATTAATCTTGATACTGCCATAAAAGACAATAAAAAATGTTTCTATAAAAACATTAACAACAAAAGGAGGGCTAAGGACAATCTCCATTCTTTATTGGGAGTGGGAGGAAACACAGTGACAAAGAGTGAGGAAAAGGCTGAGGTACTTAATGGCTTCTTTGCCTCAGTCTTTAACAGTCAGACCAATTGTTCTTGGGGTACCCAGCCACCTGAGCTGGAAGACAGGGACGGGGAGCAGAATGAAGCCCCCATAATCCAAGGGGAAATGGTTAGTGACATGCTACACCACTCAAAACACCCNATCCAAGGGGAAATGGTTAGTGACATGCTACACCACTAAAAACACACATAAGTCTATGAGGCTGGAGGGGATCCACCCAAGGGTACTAAGGGAGCTGGCGGAAGTGCTCACCAAGCCACTTTCAATCACTTATCAGCAGTCCTGGCTAACCGGGGAGGTCCCAGTTGACTGGAGGTTAGCAAATGTGATGCCCATCTACAAGAAAGCCCAGAAGGAGAATCCAGGGAACTACAGGTCTTCCAGTCTGATCTAGGTGCTGGGGAAGGTCATGGAGCAGATCATCCTGAGTGCCATCACGTGGCACATGTAGGACAACCAGGTGATCAGGCCCAGTCAGCATGGGTTTATGAAAGGCAGATCCCGCTTGACTAACCTGATCTCCTTCTATGACAAGGTGACCTGCTTAGTGGATGAGGGAAAGGCTGTGGATGTTGTCTACCTCACCTTTAGCAAAGCCTTTGACACTGTTTCCCCCAGCATTCTCCTGGATAAACTGGCTGCTCATGGCTTGGATGGGCGTACTCTTTGCTGGGTTAAAAACTGGCTGGATGGCTGGGCCCAAAGAGTTGTGGTGAATGGAGTTAAATCCAGTTGGCGGCCAGTCACAAGTGGTATTCCCCAGGGCTCAGTACTGGGGCCAGTTCTGTTTGAAGTGGTTGTCTCCCTGTACTTGGCACTGGTGAGGCTGCACCTCAAATACAGTGTTCAGTTTTGGGCCTCTCAGTACAAGAAGGACATCGAGTTGCTGGAGTGTGTCCAAAGAAGGGAAGTGAAGCTGGTGAAGGGTCTAGAGCACAAGTCCTATGAACAATGACTGAGGGACCTGGGGTTGTTTAGCCTGGAGAAAAGGAGGCTGAGGGGAGACCTTATCACTCTCTACAACTACCTGAAAGGAAGTTGTAGCGAGGTGGGTGTCAGTCTCTTTTCCCAAGTAACAAGCAATAGGACAAGAGGAAACAGCCTCAAGTTGAGCCAGGGGAGGTTTAGATTGGATATTGGGAAATATTTCTTCACCAGAACAGTTGTCAAGCACTGGAACAGGCTGCCCAGGGAAGTGGTTGAGTCCCCATCCCTGGAGGTATTTAAAAGACATGTGGATGTGGTGCTTAGGGACTTGAGGTGTTTAGCGGGCCTTGGCAGTGTTAGGTTTATGGTTGGACTCAATGATCTTAAAGGTCTTGTCCAACCTGTATGATTCTATGATTCTATGGTTATACATAAAAATTGGGGGACAAGAGGCTGGAGAACAGCCCCGTGGAAAGAGATCTGGGGGTTTGGATTGATGGCAAGGTGAATACAAGTTGACAGTGTGCCCTGGCAGCCAAAAGGGCCAACCATGTCCTGGGGCACATCAAGCGCAGCATAGCTAGCTAGTCGAGGGAGGTGATTGTCCCACTCTACGCTGCACTGATGCGGCCCCACCTTGAGTACTGTGCACTTTTAGGCGCCTCAGTGTAAGAAGGACATCAGACTATTAGAGTGTGTCCAGAGGAGGGCGATCAAAATGGTGGAAGGTCTTGAGGACAAGGCTTATGAGGAACAGCTGAGGTCACTTGGCTTGTTCAGCTTGGAGAAGAGAAGGCTGAGGGGTGACCTCATGGCAGCCTACAACTTCCTTAAGGGGAGCAGCAGAGGGGGAGATGGTGATCTCCTCTCTCTGGGGACCAGCAACAGGACGTGAGGAAATGGAATGAAGCTGCGTCAGGGGAAGTTCAGACTGGACATTAGGAAAAGGTTCTTCACTGAGAGGGTGGTTGGTCACTGGAACAGGCTCCACAGGGAAGTGGTCATGGCACCAAGCCTGTCAGAGTTCAAGGAGAGTCTGGATGATGCTCTTAGTCATATGATTTAGTTTTAGGTAGTCCTGTGAGGAGCAGGGAGTCAGACTCAGTGATCCTTATGGGTCCCTTCCAACTTGAAATATTCTATGATTTTTTTCATGCAGCTTAAAGGATGTTGCTTTTACAATGTAGTTTGTATTTAACTAGCTTTCTTAATTGATTGAAACCATAACTTGCCATAAGACTTCAAGACTTAAATGTGAAACTAATAAGTCAGCAACTGCTGGTATTTTTAGTTGAACAAGAGAATGACTTCTTGATAGAAGGGATAGCACTTTAGTAGCATTCATTACTTGTTGCATAGTTCTGTAGACAAGTGATTTGGTTTTATGTCAACACTTTTCCTCTGGATGCAGGTGATGAAGAATTAAAAACTGTACAAGGAGTAGTGACAAGATTTTGCCATGATTATGGGATGATAGATGACATGATAATCTTCACAAAGGATGCTGTTACAAAAAATATGCCACTGACTGTTGGACAGGAAGTTACTGCCACTGTTGAAGAGGATAAAACATCGGGTGGCTTGAAGGCCATCAGGGTAAGAGGTGAAGATAAACAGTAGTCTCACTTTCTCTGTAAATCCCTTGAGACTTTCTTTTGGAAGCTACTGTAGTTCTAGCCTCCTGAATTCTACAAAATAAGAGTAGTTGTCAGTCCTTCACCTAGTGGGGATAAGTTGTTTTGGGTTTTTGTTAATATTTTTTTCAGTCTCCTTTAAAATGTTGTTCCTTTAATACTGATTGATTCTTTGAATATAGGTCTGATGTAGTGAATATGAAACCATTGGTTGAAATAATTGCATCAGAATTTCTTTAATCATACCTAGTTCAAATCTCTGTGTATTAACTTTTTTTGAGCTTCGAAGTCAATTTTATGCTATTGTTATATGAATGGATAAGAAAATAAAAACAGGGACTGCAAGTTTACTCTTTTTGCACAGAAATGAATAAGAACATAAATTTCAAAACTTCCTGTTGTAAAAAATCAGCAACTTCATGTCATGGAGAGTTATAAAAATGTAGATTTCAGTACCTTTCATGCTTAGCACTTCGTTTGTAAACCTACTTCAAGCTTGATTATACATTATCACAACTTTAAAGTATTGTAATTTTTTTAATCATATAGGCTCAACTCTCAGGTGCCTGAGTCAAGTGGCCCTTCTTCTATTAGATATTATGTAAATGTGACTGGTGCTTCGAAGACTGACAGCAGTGTAGAAGCAGTTGATAACTGGGTGGTACAGAGCCCGTCTTCTTGGCTTGTATCTGCTTGGCATAGCTGCATTATACTTTAAGTACAGTGCTAGGCTAGTGTACTTCATCTAATAAACTCACCCCGACCAAAAGTCTGAGCCAAAGCTTAAGCTGCTTGTACAGAGCAAATCACAGTGTAACTAGTTTAAAAGTTAACTTGAATTTTCTAGTAAATGGATGTTTTATAATTAAGCATCTTATCAGCTCGTGCTGTCTGTAAAGAATGTAATCAGCAAACATAGTGTCTTCAGGGGTCATGTTTCAGATAATAGGAAGGTAATGATTAGCCAAAGTATTCCAATGTATCTAGTAATCTTATTAGTAAAGTTCTGATATGTGGGTTTAATAAGAGTGAATTGATTGAAGATTGAAGAATTTGTCATTACTATGTTAAAATAGCAAATGATACATAAATTGGGGAGAAGAGGTCAAAATCCTGCATTGATTAGTATATAGTGTTTCTGGTTCCTCATGTCTTTCTTTTACGCACCGTCCTGATTTTGGTACTTCAGAGACATTTCGGTCAGTTGCCAGCAGCATCCAGACATAACCAGCTGTCATATGGAAATGAGTTTGTTCTATTTTGACACATTCAGTAATTCTGTTGGTACCAAGTGGCATATATAAACAGAGTGAATTACAGTTTGTAACTAAAACTGCTAGTATCTCTGGTAATGTACTGTACGCTTTTCAGAATTAGTCTGTTGACCAATCCTGAAACTGTTCATACTAATGGTAAGTAGAGACATACCTTTAAAAATACTTTCATCTGTCACCATGGGATTACTCCGTATTTACATTTCTCTTTTGTTAGACACGTCTTGTCTCTTGATGATAAACTTGAGCAGTTGAAGCTCCACTGGATTTTTCTGTGCACTCTTTTGGAAAAGAGCTTCATGGCTTTTAAGTGAGGCCCTGAATATGAGCAGAGGCATTGACGTGACTATGCAAAGCAAGGTTGTATGGTGTACTCTTTCCCTTGCTGCCTATCCCCATCAAAATTTGAGGATTTGACCCATCTGTTTTAATTTTCCAGGTGTCTGAATAACTCAGTAACTAAATAACTCAAGCTACTGAACACTTGGAAATCTGGGGGGTCATGTACATGTGCAGAGGCCTATACAATGTATCTGTGATGTGCAGGACATGTAACTGCTGGACTGTCATTGCTTCATAAAACATTAATTAAAATTCGGAGAAGGATGCATATTGTAGAGGGCATGTGTTACATGTACATAAAGCTCACACACATATCTATGACTGGAAGTATAATGAAAGCTTAACACTGCATGTTGATGATACTCAGGTTTTGAAGAGCTGCACTTAAGGCCAGTGGAGTCTCTGTAAAGAGTGACCAGATACCATCATAGGCTGCTTTGTGAGTAACCACATGAGCAGTTTAGTACAATATGGTTCCGTTCACTGTAATGGTCTTCCTTTGAGTATGACTGTATGGATGAAGGAGAGTGAAGGTTTGTCTTTGCTGTGAGGTGGACTTGCCTCCTGTGAAAACATGTTAGGACAGGTGTTAGTCTAGAAAGTTATTTTGGTTTATTATATTTCTCACCTTTTTTGCCTTGAATTTAAAAATCTCTAGGATTCAAAGCTCTAACTTCATCAGCCACTATAGCTGTTAATCCTAGGGAAAGATCTTTATGTAATTAACCTGTAAATAGGAAACCAATTCAAAGATGCTGGATGCCTGCTGAAAGGCTTTTTTGTAATCATTATGCATCAATAATAAATATGCTTTTTATCTGAACGTGATAATAGTCCATGAGATGTACACCAGGCTAACGGGGAAGCCAAGTTTTCTGGCTGAAATAATGAATTGCACACGATAAACTCCTCCCTAGAGGCTGGCTTGAGCTTAAAATAAATGCAGACTGCTGAGAATTTTTTTCCTCTAGTGGTTGAATTGGCAGTTACCATACTGTGTCTGATAAAATGAAGTTGACTAGAAATGTGACTTCTCAAGTAGGAGTAGACAGAACAGAAAAATACTAGAAAACTAACTTGATTTGTGTTTTACTCTGTGTAACATTTTGGGGGTTTAGATGCATTTTTATATATTTGTGAAATCTGTAGGCTACTGAGGAAATGCAGTAGAGTTACTTGTACAGGCTTCTTTCAAGCTCTGTTGCTGGTTTGGTAATAATTAATGATCTCATGAAAACTTATTTCTGAGATGTTGGCAGTTAATAATCAACTGGGTGGGTTTTTTTTAATCTGGGTTTGTTAGGCATCTGTTTTTTAATACTTTATTTCAGGAAGATATAAAATATTGCATGCTTCCATTTTTCTCTGTCCTGTCCTTCCTTTAACTCAAAATAGCAACAAGAACAATTCCTGAAGGCTAAAGTCAATAAGGTGTTTCATATTAAAGATTAGAACTATGTAAGAGAACAGCACTAAGTTGTAAAATTAATTACAGTTACATATAACATTTTGAGGGGAGTTTTTCTTAGCAAATCTATTTAATTTTGAAACCAATGCAGTTTCAATGATTAAATAAAACTGAAGAAAGAATATTAGTGGGGGAGAGAGTTTTACTGTATGATCTAAAATGAAACATAGAATGAAGGTGAAAGAGAAGTCTTGTTTATAAAATCATAGAATCATTTGGTTGGAAAAGACCTTTAAGATCATCGTGTCCAACCGTACCTGTCCACTACTAAACCATGTCCCTCAGCACCTCGTCTACCCGTCTTTTAAATACCTCCAGGGATGGGGACTCGACCACTTCCCTGGGCAGCCTGTTCCAATATTTGACAACCCTCTCCGTGAAGAAGTTTTTCCTAATATCTAATCTAAACCTCCCCTGGCACAACTTGAGGCCATTGCCTCTCGTCCTATCACTTGCTACTTGGGAGAAGAGACCAACACCCACCTCGCTACAACCTCCTTTTAGGTAGTTGTAGAGAGCAATAACGTCTCCCCTCAGCCTCCTCTTCTCCAGGTTAAACAACCCCAGGTCCCTCAGCTGCTCCTCATAAGACTTGTGCTCCAGACCCTTCACTAGCTTCGTTGCCCTTCTCTGGACACACTCTGGACACGCTCCAGCAGCTCAATGTCCTTCTTGTACTGAGGGGCCCAAAACTGAACACTGTATTTGAGGTGCGGCCTCACCAGTGCCGAGTACAGGGGAAGGATGACTTCCCTGGTCCTGCTCGTCACACTATTTCTGATAAAAGCCAGGATGCAGTTGGCCTTCTTGGCCACCTGGGCACACTGACAGCTCATATTCAGCTGGCTGTCAACCAGCACCCCCAGAACCTTTTCTGCCAAGCAGCTTTCCAGCCACTCTTCCCCAAGCCTGTAGCATTGCATGGGGTCGTTGTGACCCAAGTGCAGGACCTGGCAGCACTTGGCCTTGTTGAACCTCATAGAATTGGTCACAGCCCATTGGTCCAGCCTGTCCAGATCCCTCTGTAGAGCCTTCCTACCCTCAAGTAGATCAACATTTCCACCCAGCTTAGTGTCATCTGCAAACTTGCTGAGGGTACACTCGGTCCCCTCGTCCAGATCATTGATAAAGATGTTAAACAGAACTGGCTCCATGTTATCAGCTCTAGTGCTATCAAAAAGATAGTGTCTTGTAAGATAACCTTATGTCTCTTACTATGTATAAACACAATGATTTATCGTGTTCCTGTTTGTGATGAGCAGCCTTCTCAGAATATCTTTTCTGGCAATGTAGTTTTTGACTGGGTGAGTAGCTTAAAGCCAAGCTTATACCTAAAGCTGACTGGACTCTATAAAGTCAAGTCCAAGGGCAGTCTTCATTCAATAAGCAAAGAGACAAAGCTGTTTTCTTCAAAGTATGCAGTAATCTGTGAGCTCTTGCAAATAAAAAGGAAAATGGTATAACTGCTCTTTTCAAAGATGTGAGAGGGGAAAAAAAAAGCATCAAAGTTACTGCTGAGCAAGAATAACCATGATTGTAATGGGGTTCCTGCATAAGGAGTCCAGGGTTCCCACTTTTGCTCCCAAGGTTTTGTCTGTGTTACTGATTGTAAAATATGTAATTTCAGAAGAACAGCACTAGTCTCCCTTCTGCAAAGGGTCTGTTCTACGTACTTGGATAAAAAACTAATCTCATTCTGTACTCTGTGATGAATCTTGAATTACTTTCCATACAGTGGCACAAACTTGAGGTGCCCTGAGAGTTTGCTCAGAGCAGCCAACAGCATTTCAACCATAGTCTTTTTTGGGGCAGAGGGAAGGAAGTAAGTCTCTTTTTAATCCCATAGGCAGAGGGAAAAATTTAGCTTCCTGGCAAGCATAATCATTAAATATTATACAAAATTATGCTTGGGCACCAATACTATCTCCTTCCAAAAAACTGAGATATTACCACTTAACTTTGTTTTTTAAGTGACCTAAAAGATACTTCTCTAATTTCAGAAATGACTGCAAGCTCTACAGCCTGAGCACTGCCAACGTGCAGTTTTGGCAAGAATGTGGAAGGCGCGGTTTAAACTTCTGTGGTGTCAGTGGTGGTTTTATGTTACCTAATTTAAGGAAGAGTGTGGTCAGCCCTGGGTGGCCCTCTGTCCAGTGTACTGTTTCAAGTGCTGTTTGGAGCTACTTGCCTCGTGTTTTAGAAAGATCCTAGCTCAGAAGTCTGGATTTCAGTTTGAGGTCAAGTCTAATTAAACTCTGCACTAAATGATTAGAGGTTCTGTTGCAGGCTCTACCAGGCTACTACCAGTGGTAGCAGGAAGGCCAATTTGAGCTAGTACAAGGAACAACTTTACAGTTTTATTAGTAGAGGAAAATTAAGTTGAGAAATATCAAAAGAAAACGTATGTTGGGAGGATTAAGGTATTTTCATGTGTTGAAAGCATTACCTTAGGTCTACAAATTACTTTCAAGTATAACTCCACGTGTAACTTACATTAAATGTAAATTTACTAGTCTTCTGTGGAACAGTGTAATTGCTTATTCAGATTTTATCCGTATGAAGCTTAGGAGAAAGTTTGATATTCTCAGATGTTCTTGGTGAATGTGAAATTATGTCTGTCAGACTGTAGCAAAACATAGATTTTATTTTTTTTTTTACGGTGAGTTTTCATGTCATTGAAAGGAATACCATGTAATAGTTCTTTTAATGCAATATAACAATATTGACCAAAAAATAAATAGTTACATAGTTTAACTGTAATGTTTGCAAACTCTGGAGTAGAGGTAGACATAGGCTATTTATTACTATCTTAAATGGTAATATTTATTATGTTCAACAAAATAAATCATATAGAAATTAGGATCATAGTATAGTTCAGATTGGACCAGACTTCAGGAGGTCTCTAGTCCAGCCTCCTGCTCAAAGCAGGGTCAGCTTGTGGTCAGATCCAGGTGACTCAGAGCTTTATCCAGTCAGGTCATGAAAACCTACAAGGATGGAGAGAGACTGCACAGCCTCTCTGGGCAACTTCTTCCAATGCTTGACTCTCCTCATGGTGAAAAAGTTTTTCATTATATCCAGCCTGAGGAGTTCTTGTTTCAATTTATGCCCACAATGAAGGCTCTGTGTTTCTGATGACCTCCCGGTAGGTAGTGGGGGGCTGCTGTTAGGTCTGCCTGAAGGCAGGCTGGACAAGCCCATCTCCCTCAGCTTCCCCTCCCAGGGCAACTGCTCCAGCACCCAACCACCAAAGTGGCCCTACACTGAACTTGTCCAGTTGATTGATGTCTGTCATGTACTGTGGAGGCCCAAACTGTGCACAGTGTCATCTTAAGAGTGCTGAATGAAGGGGGATAATCAATTCCCTTAACGGGCTTTTTATGTCACAGTGTATTTTGTAAGCTTTCTGAAATAAACTCATTTAGACTAGTAATTAGTCTAGACTAGTGCACCTGTTGTTGGGGTTACATTTCACTTGGGTAAACAGTATAGTGTTTAAAGTGAACAGTATAATGGTCACACGGTCACTGCAATGGAGTGTGCTGCAATAAGATCACCAGTCCAGCTGTTAGCGCCACAATGGGTATATATGCCACCAGGTACATAGAAGGTGTCCTTGTCGTAGCCAAGAACGAGTCTCCCTGCATAAACACTATGTAAATTTTCAGCAAATACTTTCATGTGGAATTTGTTGCCGGTTCCTATGCTAAGCAACTCTCCATTGTAAGAGGAGCCAACTCACAGGTTAGTTCAGGTAGCTTCCCTCACCAGTTTTTATTTTGGGATGATGCCTCGGTATCTGGAATAGGATCCATGTGATCAAGACAAAGCAGTTAACGTTTGAACTGTTTCTTCTTGCTTTGTGATGTATGTGCATGAAAATTGTGCCTCCAAGAAGTGCACCACACAAAGGTAGTAATAGCATTTAGCTAGTGTAAAAGTCTTCTCTATTTATGAAAGGTGTGGCTATAGGAGGACTGTTTTCCATCTGTGCATGAATGCTGATCTGTAAGAGAAAGATGGCACTGTATAGTCTTTTGTCAGTGTATTACTCTTTTCACATTCTACCTTAAGAAAATACTTTTTACTCAGAGTTTCTGGTCTTCATGTAGAAGTGAAAACGCTACAGTGAATTATTTTGTTTTCTTTTCTGTCCAATTCTGGTTTTTTGAGTTATTCCCTTACCTGTGTTATTCTAGTTTTCCACTCAGTTTCTTTATTCTGGTTGTGAATTTGTAAACACTTGGCTTTCTGAAATAAGCCATTAATTTAATGATCTGACTTGCACACTTACGCTACAGTTCATGGAAAAAGTCGGCCACAGACATTTCATTCATTGTATTTGTTTAATCGCTGCAGAGATACCTTGCACAGTTTCTTCATACTTTCCTACATCCTTATCCTCGTAAGCCTTACAAAAGAAGAATTTGATACCTCTTTCTCCTGCTTTATTGCACAGTGTAGTTTCTCTACATACCATCTGGAGTCAGCAATTTTTGCTTAATAGTAATAAGTGCTTCTGTCCAGCAGCATTGACATTGTTACTGGCCCCGACAGTCCTTGTAGAGAGCAAGGAAGCTCTGAAGAACAAGTGTTTGAACTTCAGAGTGGAGACTCCTGAACCCGTGATGGTGGTGGCCCTTTGGGAGCAAGGAAGAGAACTTGCAGTTCTAGGAATTCTAGTAATTAAGAGCAGAGATGATACATCCTTGCCCCAACATAGCTGGGGGGAAAAATGGTTTGTATACATTGATAGTTTGTAGCTTGTGTTCTGCAGAGGGCTGCTTAAGCAAGTAAACTTACATTTGAGGTGGTGATATGGAGAGTCTGTAAGAAGCAGCTTTTTAGGGTTTTTTTATTCAAATTATTAAAGAATGACTGAGGGGCAGTCTGAAATAGCATCTTGAAAACTTTTTTTTTGCTTTCTGAAATAGTGATGTTCTAGTTCCACTTGTGTACAATCAGATTGCTGGGGGGAGTCCTCTTGAAAAAAAATCTTAAGTAGACCTAAAGCAAGAGAAGCATGGAAAAGATCTGACAAATCAATATGTCATTATAGTAGTTGTCAGTGTTGCAGCATACAGCAGACTTATTAAAAGAGAAGTTACTTGCTGTTTACTACTCATGTTTGTGTACAAAAATGAACAGCTACAGTGAGTATAGAATTGTCTAATAAGGAGCTTGACTTCCATAAGCAGTTGAAATTGTGATATTTATTGTAGGAATATGTTTGACATATAATTCTAAGTATCAGCTGTTTGAATGTCGGGGTTTTTTGTATTAATAGGTAGATGCTGTCCAGAATACATGGGGAGACTCCAGTCCTGCTTGTGATGCTTCTGAACTAAATATGAAAACATTAATTGGCAATATTACCTCTCTGTCTAAGGATGGTGGCTATATTAATCAGAATACTTTTTTTGCAATGGAAGACGTCTGTGAAGGTGCGCAGGGGCTTTCTTGTTTGCTCTTCCTTAATTTTTTTTATATGTATAATAGAAATATCTTCTGATAAACTTGCAGTCCACATCCCAAATAAGTTCTAATAGAGTGTATGTAGTGAAACAAACATAGGGATTTGGGTGAAGAAAGCTACCTGTTCATTCTTACTGAGCATAACTTGCATGCAGTCATGTAAGCATGTTACATGTAAGCAAGTATATTTTTCCACTAGCATCTCTTTACATAGTTTGTCATAACCTACTGGGGGAAGAACTGCGAAGAGAAGTTTGAACTCAGTGGATCCGAATAATGCATTGTTCTGGCTGTCATTTTATTTAACTTAAACTAGTTCTGCATGGGAGTAATGCAAATGTCATCAGTAGCAATTAAACTTGAGAAATGTTCTGTTTTACATAGGTTTCAGACCTTGTGAAGGTGACTGGGTGCAAGCGAAATATTTTATTAACCCGACAACATGGAACAGTGAAGCGGTTGCTGTAAAGCCTTTGAGATATAAGCGAGTAGACAAGGTAAATGTTCTGCACATTGTTTTTGGCAAGAGGAATCTTGTGCAAAGTGGAGTTTTAAAGATTGTTTTAAGTTGCTAGTATTCATAGATCTTCTATAACACACCTTTTAATTAAAAGATAAAACATATCAACTTACCAATGTATAGGATTATTTCTAGAATAACAAAGCTTTTTGAAAAAGCATACACATTTTGGTTAGAACAGGAAGAGTAACTAACTTATTCATTGGCTCTCAATTGTTGATTTGGATGCTTACTGTTGTTTTAGTTACACTGGCTATAATGAGGATGTGTGGATTTTCAAACTATTTTTAAGAAATAATGACTGTGGAATTTATTATGTTTAATTTATTCAAGTGTGTTGGCTTAAAAACAACCATTGTCCCTTTTTTTATTTTAATGAAAATATTTGTTCTATAGGAACCAATAGGTTTATGGTTTATTGTATTTGCCTTAACGGTATGTATTGAATAATATTTGCATGTCAAGCATAGGAAAAAAATGTCGTCTTTTGTGACTGCTAGTATTGAAGTATAAATTAGATAAGCTGGTAAGTCAAAGATAGGTATCATGATCAGGTCAAATGTACATACTGTAGCATGCACTTAAGTGGAACCTAATGCTTATCTGAAGTACTTGTGTTTCTTTACACTTTTAAATGTAAAGACAAGCACAGTGATTCTAGGTTAGAGCAGTATGTTTACCTTCCATGAATAACTGAAATGTCAGAATGCAGCTCTGTTACGCATTCTAGACACGCTCTGTTAGCACAACACTAACACACTGTTAGCACATTGCTAGAATGACTGTTGCAAGAAAAAAACTATGCAGTGGTAGTATGCCTGTTAGCTTAAGCAGATAACATCAAGTAACACTGAATAACAAACTGTTACAGGTTCGCATTTCCAGCATCTGTGGAAGAAATGGTACAGTAGATGAGAGTATATTTTTCACTTTGGATTCACTGAGACTTCCTGTTGGCTATTCACCTTGTAGGCATGATCTAGTGAACACGATTGTGGTGGAGAGCAATCAGTCGTGTTATATTTGGAGAGCTCTCTGCTTGGTGCCAGTCAACCAGGATGGGTAATACTCATTCTTTCATTCTCTTTCTACTTAATAACAACTAGAGATGAATTGTAATTATGCAGCTTGAATTTTGTTGTGTCTATTAAGCAAGAAATTCTGTGAATTCTTCACTAGTTGACTAGAACGCATGATAGGTCAGTGGGAAGATCAGAGTGTGATATGATTTGGCCCTTGCTTTTTCTTCCTTTCTAGAAGGTGGGGACATCTGTGCTTACTAGAGAAGCAAAACTAGTAGCAGCTAAGCTCAGGGATATTGCTAGGTAAGGAAGGAATTTTGCATGGTTTTGTTAGAGAAATGCCAAGCTCATGCTCTTACCTTGCGTTTCCTCTAATCTGGTCTTCTAGTGGGGACTTTACTGTTTGAAAACCATCCTCAGCAAAACTGATGTAAAATGGATGTTTCTGTAATCCATTTTGCTTAAGTTGTAGTGATTCTTCACGCATCTGTCCTAAGCAGAATAGTTTAATGATCTGAATAATAGAGATTCATTGGGCTTGCAAATATCAAACTGAGAGGTTCTGCGGGCACTTTAGATGGCATATCTGATGTGAGGAGGAGCTGGACAGATTGCAGAAATGGTTGGAAAATGTAGATGATGTTCAGTATGGAGAAGAAGCAAAATTTTGTGAAATAATCAACTACACAAATGTAGAATGGGCAACAACTAGTCAGTAGCAGTTCTGCAGCAAAGATCTGGAGTTTGACTTGTGAGTTTAAGTGTCTGTCCTGTGAAAAACACAAATACTGCCCAAATATATATAAATAGGGCTAATACCTGTAAAATCTGTCACTCTCAGTGCTAACAAGGCCTTGGTAGCATTACCAAGTCTGATTCTGCAGGCCAAAAATAAACTGTTGACCAATTGGAAAGTCCAAAGGAGAGCAAAAAGAACATTCTGATACCTCTCAAACCTATTCTTCGGGAGAACTTGCCTTGTTCGATCTCTAGGAAATATGGCTAAGGGCAGTACAGACGTCTTCAAAGGAACTATGAAGAATGGAATGAGCTGTTTTCACTGGAGATAACAGATGTAATAGACTTAAATTATACCTAGATGAAGCTTGAAGTGTTTACATCACTTCGCACAACAGTACAATTTGTTCACTTATTTTTTCAGTTGGAGCTATTTTTAATGATGGATTTTTTTCAGAAAATTATTACTAAAGCCAAGTTACAAAAGTAAGCCTTAGGGTTGATTTCTCAGTTTTAGTGTATTTCCTACCATATCAAAAAATGGAGGCAGCTTAAGCTGCAATGGGAGACATCTAGTGGGCTTTGCTAGTAAATCGATGTAGCTAATAAAGAACAGCTGCAGTCATTTTCTACTTTATTATGTTGGATAACTAAGGAATACTTAAGGTGTGTAAATATTGGTGAGATTATTAAAATATTTCCAAGTTACTTTCATGCCACTAACTGAATAGTTTCTTAGTTGTAGAATACAAACCATTTTTTAAATGGTTTCTACAGGTAGCTGACACTGAGAGGTTAGAGCTCTGGTCACAGTCTCATGTGACTTTGGTTTCATAGGCATTTTTCATCAATAGTATGTGTGATAGTAGTTTTTAAGGGTGCTTCTTGGTTTTCAGCTTTTTTTTTTCTTCAGTTTGCTGCTTTCAGATTGTAGCAGTAAGCAGAAGCCATAAGTGCTTGGGGTACATGTTGAAACACTTCCAGTCTAGTCATTTTTATCTCTTAAGCTCCAGTGCTAATCAGGACTCTTGCTAAGGAGTCACTCTTTGTTCTGTTCAGCTCCCAAAGAGATCCATAACAGCTTCAGTCACAATTTGATTCAGCTCTTCAGCAAAGATTAGCTAGCTGCTTAATCATTTTAGTCTTGTATCCAAAGTTTTATGCTGGTTTATTGTGCTGCTGACAAAAGGCTTGTTGTTTTTAATTTGCTGCTTAAATTAGTAAAGGTAATCTAATTGTCTTGGAAGTGTAAGTAGCTGAGAAAGTCAACCCTCCCACCTGCTTCTTAAATACTGTGACTGTGCTTTGGTATAGTGAGTCTTAAACTTGTGCTGAATCAAAGATATTTGCTGAGTCTGTGTTTCAAAATCGCTAACTAAAATTGTTTTTACAGACAATCTCGCCCTAATGG
>VYZW01029948.1:26702-38429 GCA_013401315.1 Balaeniceps rex | reverse complement strand
GGAACCAGAAAGGTAAAGCTTGAAGTTAAAATCTTGTATAAGAAGGCAAAGCTAAACTCATCTAAAGTTATCAGGACTGCTCTGAGCCCTAGCAAGTGTTTCCATGATGTTTGCTAAGATTTGAGCGTAACCACGGAAGACAACAAATGTTGTGGGGATTTTTAATCCAGCTTTATGCGTTTTAGCTTTCTTGCCTGTGTGAAAACTAAAAAAAAAAAAAAAATAGCACCTGTTATCCTTTGCAAATACAAAATGTACAGGAGATGCATTTTAAAGGAAGAAAAAAATTCCTACTGTTCACTTTGTGTCTATGTGTGTATTTCTGTCTGTGCATGTATAGCTCTCAGAAAAATATGAGAAAAGATTAATGCAATCTAGAATGCAATTTCTCAGTCTAAGTATTAGGTATAATTTTAATTACATCATCTCTTCCTTGATATTTACAGGATGAAAAGGTCAGAGATGGAAAACATAGAGTAGGAAAAATATTCTACATTACTAAAACATCTTTTGTTTTGGTGTTCTCATTTTCCTTTTCACTTCATATGCCACCTCTCAGTTCTGCTGTAATGTTTTTCTTCTTGCCATTTTTACTGTGTTTTAATGTGCGATTGCTTTCACTGATGACCTAAAAGCTATTAGGAATTTAAAGTGTTAGATGTTTTGTGTGTATAGCATGCAGTTCACCGTAATCAAAACCTATGAAGGAAACAAATAAGACTGACATGATCACACTGGTCCTATCTTAACAGCATTTGAATCTGCCTATAGACGTAGAGTGTTTTTTGTCTAGAAATCACTTATGTGCGAAAACATGAGAACAATTGTTGCTATTGAATTTATATTGCCATTGCTATTGAGTTGCTATAAAGATGTTTTGGAAAAACAAAAAAACTGGCTTTGACAACAGAGGAGATATGTCTGTACCAGCACAGTGTTAAAGGTTCAAGGCAGCTGTGAGTGAGTTGGTGAATCAACACGTTTGATCACTTCTGGTGAATTTCCTGAGCGACTATTAAAGGTAGAGTAGCTACATGGGAAGCTTTGGGTCCATCCTCGTAGCCCTTGGTGTTCGTTATTTACTCTCACGAAATAAAGCTGGCTGGTTTTCCATGAAGAAACCTAGAGGAATGCAGCTGCCCATGTAGGAAGGTCAGTGGTAGGAGGAGGACCATGGCATATTGTACCATTGCCACAGGGGAGCCATGGAAGAAAGGCAGTTAAAGAAAGCCACTCACCACCATGGTATTGAAAAACCTTTTTTGTTAATAGGTAAATCTTCTATCTCTTGTATAAAGTTATTGAATACAAACTAAGTAGCATGTTATAGATCAACTATGAGACCCTCACAAACACTTATTAAGGATCTTATGAGTATTATTTTGATGAATTTCAGTTGTATAACTGAAAGATTAGCCACTTATCCAAGTGCTGCATGGCATTAGCTTGTATAAATATGTTAATCTGAATAAACCATTACCCTTGTCTGTCGCGAATAGGATTTGTGAATCCTGCTAATTATGTTAATTTGTCATGAATGGTGACTTTACACAATTTGATTTAGTAGCAGTTTAGAATTTACTAGTGACAAATCGCAGGATTTGATTGTGATATTTTAATAGCACTCAATCATCAGTTGATCAACAAAGCGATTAGACAAAATTAATCAAAACAGCGACTTAAAGATTCGAAGATGGCAAGGTTCACTCTATTACTACATGGAAGAGGCACACAAAGGAATAATAAATCACATTCGAATTAGAAGGATTTGCAGAGAGATCGTGGATGTAGGGGAATAAGGGGAACCCTCCCGTTGAGTCACGAGATTCAGAATAGACCCCCTTGCTTTCTAAACTCCTTCTCAGAGAGGAGCCTAGGTGCGGCTGGATCCAATCTTAGTCTCAGACTTGGTCAACGGTTTATGGGAATAAGGATTTTATATATATATATATATAGCGGCAGTATAAGACTCACTTTGCAATTAGATCATACATGTACAGACTACTTAAATTGATTTAGGCATGCATACACACGGACATGAATATATATAGAGAGATAGATTTATATACATATATAAAAAAAAAAAAAAAAAAAGAAAAAGAAAGAGGTATACCTGTTAAAAATTCCCCTCGAGTTCAGTGAAATATTCACGTCAAATGTCTTGGCATTTCTCAACGGGCGAGGGTTGAGCCTCAAGGAGTGAAAGGTTTCAGCCCAGGCTCCACTGTCGGTCTTCGGCAGTGGACCTCCGATTTTAGCAAACTTTAAGTTTGCTAGCTCTGAGAGGCGTCCCACTCAGAGGGAGATGCTGGCCACAGCCCGCTGCAGTCCAGGAGAGCTCAAAGGGCCTCACTTAGGACTGCTGTTTTATAGGATTGTGAGATGATTGGTTTTAGTCATAAATTTCCATCCGAGCCACAATCTGGGTCGGTAATTAGCGGAATTCTAATAACGATGGTACTGCTCCACTCGGTTACAAACCAGGTGAGGTTTGTTTCAAGGTTGTCAAGGGATAGCTAATTGCTCCCACTTCCTGCCTCAGCCATATGGGAGTTTCTGATAAGGACAGTGCCGCTCTCCTCCTCAACCATGTAGGAGTTTTTGGTACAATTAAGGGGCGCTTAACTGACCAACTCACTATATGAAGGTTGCGGTCTTGGCAGGAATCCCTGAGGTCATAAAGCAGTCGGAGAGAGAAAGTTGGGGGGGGGGATGCACCACCACATGTCTGACACAAGTGTCAATTGCTCCATCCCTCACCTCTGTTTTCTTTGATTTCATACGCATGGAAAATCTGTGGGAAATATTATCAAGATTTTATTTAAAACTAACTTCAGTTTTAATCTACAGCAGGGCACCTTTTCTTAGTAGTCATACTAACCATTTTTATAGTTTTCCCTAAAGTAATCTCTAACTGAAAATACACCCTTTCTTTCTCAATCAGGTCATGCCATGGGAATGCTTATTGCTACAACTTTGACCTTTCTTATCAATATACTTTGCATTGCTTCCTTGACTGACTATATTTGTTTTCTGAAAAAATTGTATCTTCAGCAAAAAAAGAATTGTGAAAATCAGATAATTGCGATTTTGCAGCCAATTCATGACAATTTTTGTTGTGAGAATTTTTTTTAATACAAAATATTTACTTTCAATGCTTTGAAGGAAAATTTTAATCTTTTTGTAATTGTCCACAATGAAAAGAAAATAATCTTACAGCAAAAGATTTTAAATAAAGTCTTTTTGATTAACCTGTTTCTTCTTTCCCATTCCCTTTTAGCACTGCTCAAATTCTGTATAAAACTTGTTTCAGTTCAGCTCAAGCCACTCTTCTCTCTGCCTTTCAACCACCTAACTGAAGCATCCTGTATTCCCTCAACTCTGGCTGTTTGCAAATTCCAACTTTTTATGTCAGCTTCACTTCATCAGTTCATACATTTGAAGGCCAACAGGGATCACTAGATCACTTAGCCTGAGCTAAATATAACACCAGCAGTACAATTTCACCTAGTTAAGCTCTGTAGTAAGCCAAATAACTTGTAATGGGCTCAAGCTTATGTCCCAGAACAGCTGTCAGTCTTGATTTGAGGATTTTAACAACTGGAGAAATATCATCACTTTACTTGATGGCTCTGATAGTTAATCACCACTGCAATTAAAAAATTGCCTCATTACAGGCTTGAATATGTCTAGCTGCAAGCTCCAGCCATTGATTCTTATTATGCCTTTCTCCACAAGGTGAAAGATCCCAATGGTGTCCAACATTTCTGTCAGTTCTGTATAAAATGTGCAGTTTTAGGTCAGCCTATGCCAGAATAATACAGTAAGCCTCAAAAGATGTCACGTTTGAGAATAGTTAGGCATTGATGTTTGGATGGTCTCTTTACTATCCAGATTCTGCAAAGTCTGCTTAAAGCAGGCGACTTGGATGTACTATTTGGCATCTAGTTAGAAGCATTGTCTCTGAGAACATAAATATTGAATTTTTTTAACCTTGTTTTGTAAGGAAATGAGACTTTTAAAATCATACTATTTGTCTGTCCCTTTCATTTTCTCCCCTCACTTCCCAGAGAATGTGGGAACATAATAATTCCAGCCGTGTGTGATAGTTCAGTAGAGATCACAAAGCTTTTGTGCTCCTTTAGTTTCTTATGGAAGATGGAGGAGAGAGAGCTCTGTTCAGTGTGTTCCTCTCTGCCCTTCCCTCATGCACCAGAGGAATAGCTGCTGTGGTCTATTCAACTTGAGCTGGTGCCAACAAGCTGGTGAGTGTCTGAGTCGTTCAGAACCGGCCATATTAGATGCCTCTCTGCCATGCAGCAGCTAGGAGCTGTGGGAGCAATTTAAACAATGATGAAGAGAAAGGGTGGTTAGGGCACGGTGGGAGGAGGTACTGCAGGAGGCAGGGATCACAAGGATAAATGCTGGAATTTCTGAACTGGGACAGGTTGGAAGGGATTAGAATCATAGAATCATAGAATAGTTTGGGTTGGAAGGGACCTTTAAAGGTCATCTACTCCAACCCCCCTGCAGTGAGCAGGGACATTTTCAACTAGATCAGGTTGCTCAGAGCCCCGTCCAACCTGACCTTGAACGTTTCTAGGGATGGGGCATCTACCACCTCTCTGGGCAACCTGTCCCAGTGTTTCACCACCCTCATTGTAAAAAAATTCTTCCTTGTACCTAGTCTGAATCTACCCTCTTTTAGTTTGAAAACGTTACCCCTTCTCTTATTGCAACAGGCCCTGATAAAAAGTTTGTCCACATCTTTCTTATAAGCCCCCTTTAAGTACTGAAAGCCTGCAATAAGGTCTCCCTGAAGCCTTCTCTTCTCCAGGCTGAACAACCCCAACTCTCTCAGCCTTTCTTCATAGGAGAGGTGTTCCATCCCTCGGATCATTTTTGTGGCCTTCCTCTGGACCCACTTCAACAAGTCCTTGTCTTTCTTGTCCAAGTCCTGTGCTGAGGGCTCCAGAGCTGGACGCAGTACTCCAGGTGGGGTCTCACCAGAGCAGAGTGGAGGGCAGAATCACCTCCCTCGACCTGCTAGTCACACTTCGTTTGATGCAGCCCAGGATATGGTTGGCCTTCTGGGCTGCAAGTGCACATTGTTGGCTCATGTCCAGCTTTTCATCCATCAGTACCCCCAAGTCCTTCTCCGCAGGGCTGCTCTCAATCCCTTCATCCCCCATCCTGTATTGATACTGTGGATTGCCCTGACCCAGGTGCAGGACCTTGCACTTGGCCTTGTTGAACCTCATGACGTTCACATGAGCCCACTTCTTGAGCTTGTCCAGGTCCCTCTGGATGTCATCCTATCCCTCAGGTGTGTCAACTGCACCACTCAGCTTGGTGTCATCTGCAAACTTGCTGAGGGTGTGCTCAATCCCACTGTCTATGTCATTGATGAAGGTATTAAACAGTACTGGTCCCAATATGGACCCCTGAGGGACACCACTTGTCACCGATCTCCATCTGGACATTGAGCCGTTGACCACTACCCTCTGGATAGTGGTCAATTCCTCATCCACCGAACAGTCCAAACATCAAATCCATATCTCGCCAATTTAGACAGAAGGAAGTTGTGGGGGACCGTGTCAAAGGTNCCAGTGTTTCACCACCCTCATTGTAAAAAAATTCTTCCTTGTACCTAGTCTGAATCTACCCTCTTTTAGTTTGAAAACGTTACCCCTTCTCTTATTGCAACAGGCCCTGANCTTACAGAAGTCCAGATAAATGACATCTGTAGCTCTTCCCTTGTCCACTGACGTAGTTGCTCCATTATAGAAGGCCACTAGGTTAGTCAGGCAGGACTTGCCCTTGCTGAAGCCGTGCTGGCTGTCTTGAATCACCTCCCCGTCCTCCATGTGCCTTAGTGTAGCTTCTGNTCCATCCCTCGGATCATTTTTGTGGCCTTCCTCTGGACCCACTTCAACAAGTCCTTGTCTTTCTTGTCCAAGTCCTGTGCTGAGGGCTCCAGAGCTGGACGCAGTACTCCAGGTGGGGTCTCACCAGAGCAGAGTGGAGGGCAGAATCACCTCCCTCGACCTGCTAGTCACACTTCGTTTGATGCAGCCCAGGATATGGTTGGCCTTCTGGGCTGCAAGTGCACATTGTTGGCTCATGTCCAGCTTTTCATCCATCAGTACCCCCAAGTCCTTCTCCGCAGGGCTGCTCTCAATCCCTTCATCCCCCATCCTGTATTGATACTGTGGATTGCCCTGACCCAGGTGCAGGACCTTGCACTTGGCCTTGTTGAACCTCATGACGTTCACATGAGCCCACTTCTTGAGCTTGTCCAGGTCCCTCTGGATGTCATCCTATCCCTCAGGTGTGTCAACTGCACCACTCAGCTTGGTGTCATCTGCAAACTTGCTGAGGGTGTGCTCAATCCCACTGTCTATGTCATTGATGAAGGTATTAAACAGTACTGGTCCCAATATGGACCCCTGAGGGACACCACTTGTCACCGATCTCCATCTGGACATTGAGCCGTTGACCACTACCCTCTGGATAGTGGTCAATTCCTCATCCACCGAACAGTCCAAACATCAAATCCATATCTCGCCAATTTAGACAGAAGGAAGTTGTGGGGGACCGTGTCAAAGGTCTTACAGAAGTCCAGATAAATGACATCTGTAGCTCTTCCCTTGTCCACTGACGTAGTTGCTCCATTATAGAAGGCCACTAGGTTAGTCAGGCAGGACTTGCCCTTGCTGAAGCCGTGCTGGCTGTCTTGAATCACCTCCCCGTCCTCCATGTGCCTTAGTGTAGCTTCTGGGAGGATTTGTTCCATGATCTTCCCAGGCACAGAGGTGAGGCTGACAGGTTGGTAGTTCCCAGGGTCCTCTTTTTTACCCTTTTTAAAAATGGGTGCAATATTTCCCTTTTTCCAGTCACCAGAGACTTCACCTGACTGCCATGGCTTTTCAGATACCATGGACAGTGGCTTGGCAACTACATCAGCCAATTCCCTCAGGACTCGGATGCATTTCACCAGGTCCCATAGACTTATGTATGTTCATGTTCCTCATGAACCTAGTCACGAACCTGATCTTCTCTTACAGTGGGAAGGACTTTGCTCCCCCAGTCCCCGTCTTGCAGGCCATCCACTCGAGATNGCAATATTTCCCTTTTTCCAGTCACCAGAGACTTCACCTGACTGCCATGGCTTTTCAGATACCATGGACAGTGGCTTGGCAACTACATCAGCCAATTCCCTCAGGACTCGGATGCATTTCACCAGGTCCCATAGACTTATGTATGTTCATGTTCCTCATGAACCTAGTCACGAACCTGATCTTCTCTTACAGTGGGAAGGACTTTGCTCCCCCAGTCCCCGTCTTGCAGGCCATCCACTCGAGATGTGTGGGAAGAGAGATTGCCAGTGAAGACTGAGGCAAAAAAGTTGTTGAGTACCTCAGCCTTCTCCTCATCTGTTGTTACATGTTTGCCAGTCTTGCTCATTGCAGGGGGTACGCTTTCTTTGACCTTCCTTTTCTGGCTGACGTACCTGTATAAGCCCTTCTTATTATTCTTTGTGTCCCTTGCCGAGTTCAGCTCCAGCTGTGCCTTGGCCTTCCTGACCCCATCCCTACACAACTAGACAGCATCTCTATACTCTTCCCAGGATACCTGTCCCTGCTTCCACTGCATGTGCATTTCCTTCTTGCCCTTTAGTTTGACCAGCAGGTCTCAACTCATCCATGGCCGGTCTCTTGCCTTCCTTTCCTGAGTTCTTACACCTGGGGATCGAGAGCTCTTGCGCTCTATGGAAAGCATCCTTAAAGACCTACCAGCTCTGTTCTGCTCCCTTGTCTCTGAGGGCAGTTTCCCAGTTGACTAGTCCCTATTGACTAACTCCTTGAAGAGCTGGATGTTTGCTTTCCTAAAATTCAGGGTCCTGACTTTACTCTTTGTCTGACCCATATCCCTCAGGACTGTGAACTCCACCAGTGCATGATCACTGCAGCACAGGCTGCCTCCAATCTTGATGTCACTGATTAGCTCACTTGCATTGGTGACCATCAGGTCCAATATCACATCCACCCTGGGAGGACTGTCTGTTACCTGGCTTAAGAAGTTATCCACAATGTGTTCCAGGAGTCTCCTGGATTGCCTACAGCTCGCCGTGCTACTTTTCCAGCAGATGTCAGACTGGTTGAAGTCCCTCAGCAGGACAAGAACCTGCAAGCGTGATGCCTCCTGTAGCTGGAGTAAGAAGGCTTCGTCAATAGGCTCCCCTTGATCGGGCAGCCTGTACTAGACATCAGTCACAGACCCTTTGTTGCCTCGGTCTCTAATTCTTACCCATAAGCTTTTGACCTGCTCGTGGCTATTCTTCAGAGACAGCTTGCACACTCTATCCATTTCTTGATGTAGAGGGCAAGGCCTCCACCCCTCCTTCCTCACCTGTCCCTTCTGAACAGCCTGTAGCCATTGACAGCTGCACTCCAGTCATGGGATTCATCCCATCAAGTTTCAGGAATGGCAGCTAGGTCACAGCTTTCTAGCAGCATGGTGGCTTTCAACTCCTGTTTGTTGCCCTTGCTGAATGCATTGGTGTAGAGGCACTGCAGCTGGACTGTCAGCCATGTCACCTTCTTAGAGGAACACTCCTTAATTCCTTCGAGGTATTTCAGTGGTGTTTCCCTGTTGGCTCCTATTACTTCAGCAGCCCCTGGCTCATCTCTGTAAGACTTCAGGTGTGCTGCAGTGTAGCCAGCACATCTCAGAGCAACAGGCTGAGGGTCCTTGCTGACACCCCATCCCTCTAACCTTGGTGTGTCATCCCACAGTTTGTCATGNGGGAGGACTGTCTGTTACCTGGCTTAAGAAGTTATCCACAATGTGTTCCAGGAGTCTCCTGGATTGCCTACAGCTCGCCGTGCTACTTTTCCAGCAGATGTCAGACTGGTTGAAGTCCCTCAGCAGGACAAGAACCTGCAAGCGTGATGCCTCCTGTAGCTGGAGTAAGAAGGCTTCGTCAATAGGCTCCCCTTGATCGGGCAGCCTGTACTAGACATCAGTCACAGACCCTTTGTTGCCTCGGTCTCTAATTCTTACCCATAAGCTTTTGACCTGCTCGTGGCTATTCTTCAGAGACAGCTTGCACACTCTATCCATTTCTTGATGTAGAGGGCAAGGCCTCCACCCCTCCTTCCTCACCTGTCCCTTCTGAACAGCCTGTAGCCATTGACAGCTGCACTCCAGTCATGGGATTCATCCCATCAAGTTTCAGGAATGGCAGCTAGGTCACAGCTTTCTAGCAGCATGGTGGCTTTCAACTCCTGTTTGTTGCCCTTGCTGAATGCATTGGTGTAGAGGCACTGCAGCTGGACTGTCAGCCATGTCACCTTCTTAGAGGAACACTCCTTAATTCCTTCGAGGTATTTCAGTGGTGTTTCCCTGTTGGCTCCTATTACTTCAGCAGCCCCTGGCTCATCTCTGTAAGACTTCAGGTGTGCTGCAGTGTAGCCAGCACATCTCAGAGCAACAGGCTGAGGGTCCTTGCTGACACCCCATCCCTCTAACCTTGGTGTGTCATCCCACAGTTTGTCATGGGCAAGCCTGATATTATCCCCCTCCCCCTTCAAGTCTAGAAGGTCATAGGAGGTTTCCTGGAGGAAACCATTTTTCTTTAGTTTCTGACTCAGATTGTCACAAGAAGATATTTCTGTAAAAAGTCAGGATTCTATCTCTCAATATGTCAACAAACCCCACAATATATTTGTCATCATCACAATAAGAGTGTATCTCATCATTTATATGTGTAACTTATAGCCATAAGATAAATTTTTGATGTCCACTTTGTATGCAACATGGTTGGAATGCATTTTTTTAAAAACAATTTCCTCAGCTTTAATCCTGGTTTTGTGGCAGAAAAATATCATTTGCCTTGGGCTGTCATCTTCAGAAACTATCTTTTAGGCCCAAGACATAACTTCACAAGTCAAAAAATGAGGTTTCTTGCTCTCTTATTTTTTACCTTTTCTTTTAAATATCCTTTGTCTTCTGTCAGGCTTATTTTACAGGCCATAATTTCCCTTCACAACTAACACATGTGAAAAGAAAACCTTTCAGAACTAATTAATGAAGATTATAACTAGGTGGGTTAAAATATGTTTAAAATAATTAACTGTGCCATTTACTGGTTGGAATTCTCACAGCTTCTTATTAAGGGTTTTCAGTAAAGGGTTAGCCCAAAAGTTATGTGAGGGTATAAATAGGTGTCTGCTGAGTTCCTGACAGAAACTTATAATGACCTTATTTTACTTCCAATTCAAAGCAAAATTTTCTTTCTAAAGCACTCTCTACTGTGTACAACTCATACTGAAAAAATGACTGAAGACTTTAAACATAAAAAAAGTTTCTCTGCTGAGGGACTCCCCTTCCATGGGAAGAGGACACTTCACAGCATCATCTGGTATGCATAAGAAAAAACACAGTAAGTATGGGAACTGAGAACTGGACTTCTGGCAGAATTGCTGCATGGGCTTTGAGAGCAAATCTCATACTTCAGAGTAGTATTCTTGGGGAATCTGAAAAGAGATAATTTCTCAAGTAGTTTTTTTTTTCCCTCTCTGCTTCTCTAGGACTCTCATCATTCATATCACATATGTTTCTTCAGTCTGATCCATCAGAAAAACAGTGAACCCTTTAAAACTATTTTTCAAGAGAATATGAAATAAATTTGAAAGGACAATTCAGATTCGAACCTCTACTGTTGAAGTGATACGTTTCTCAATCGTCAAAACCTGTAGAGGATTACTGTAATTTTAAAGGAAGCTCTAATAGGCAACTCTCTATCCTTTATATTGTGCATAACGCTATTCAGACCTGTATATGTTTGAGACCACAGAACACTAAGCTGTACAGAAGGTTAGCTGAGATGTATTTTAAACTGGCTTCTATTCCCCTTAATCAGTATTCATAGCAGCATTAACTTCACTGAGAGCTGCATCAAAATCTAAAGTCTGGTTACTACAGACCAATCTAAATGTTTTTTAAAATCTATAGAAACATTTATCTTAAATTTATTCGTGATTAGCCTAGTCCCTAACTCAAATACCTCCTAATTACAGAATGTCATTGGCACAGCTAACATGGAATAATGTGTCCCGTGTTAATCTTCATTACCCAGCTTTCCCATCCTGTGCAATAAAGAACAAATGGGAAAAAGTTCAGTATTCTGTTTCTGGAGCAGTCTCTTTCTAACCTGAGAACAGTCAAACAATTTCACAATTTTAAATAATTGCTAAAATTGACCCTTTACTTTTCTAAACCACTCTGTCATCTTTTTGCAGTGTGCTTAGCTTAGTCAGTGCCTAGATTTCAAAAGCACTTCATTCAAGCTTCTTAGATCATTAAAATTTACATTAAAGTTCTTTGCATCAGTTGCCTCTGATTGCAGCCAAAGGAGTACTGAGGGAGAATGGAGCATGGCAGAGCCAGACTACATGATGGTTGATCATGGAGCTTAGTTTAAAAGGGACATAAAACCTCCACCAAAACAAAGAGTAATTTAAAGGTGACAGTGGATGAAGCAATATCATTAAGCAGAAAATGAGAGATCAGTGAGGAAGACAGAGCTAATGTTGATAACAACGATAACTGAGCTGCAATGCAATTAGTGCCTAATCAAAGATGAGGCAGGCAATGGTCAGTTAAACACACCAGTGTATAAAGTATTTATAAAGTAATGGCAAGACTACAGACAACAGAATG
>VYZW01029948.1:1988-14705 GCA_013401315.1 Balaeniceps rex | reverse complement strand
GAGCACGGGAAGCTGAAAAGTCCTTGACTTAGTGTAAGCACTGCTCAGCAACAACTAAAACATCAGTGTGTTATCAACATTATTCTCATACTAAATCCAAAACACAGCACTATACCAGCTACTAGGAAGAAAACTAACTCTGTCCCAGCTGAAACCAGAACATCAATAAAAAGATTTCTGTTACAGAGGTTAACTATCTCACAGTAAACAGAGGAGCATAACATATTTGAGGGTCAGACATCTTCTAGTTGTAATGTTAAACCAGTTGAAAGTTATCTGTTTACCTAAGAACTAGACTTTGATAGCTAAAAGGAGAAGAAACATGACTTCCAAGGTATNTACCTCTCTCCATGGTGGTCCACTTGCCTGGGTGACATAACATTTTTCTTGAAGCGATACCTTACCTTCACACCTGACAAGAGTCACCTCCAGAGGCTCAGGGCTTGTGGCCCTTTTCCAATTGCTTTGTCAATGCCCCCTTCCCTAGAAAGAGATCCCAGCTCCTTGGCTTTCCTGTCCTCCAATTCCAGGCTACTGGCCCCGTTATCCCAGCATTGGAGCAGCAAGGTAACAATGTGCTCTCCTGGACGATGACTGAAATCTTTTCGCATATCTCACAGCTCACTCAGGGATAGGGATCAGGTGGTTACCACCTTGTTTATGAGTTCTGCCTCCTCCTCCTCCTCTTTTCGTGATGGCCCTGCTTTGGCGTAGCCTGCCTTGTCCACTCCTTCCTGTTTTCCCTTCCTAGTAGGAGTTTTTTCCCTTACTAAATGAGATGACTTTCTCATCCAAGATTTCTTCTTGTGTATAGGGGCAACTGATACCGGCACGGGTTGGTTCTCTGGTCCAGCTGCAGTGCCTGTTGCCAGGGTTGGAGTAGCTGCAGTGCCCATCATCGGGGTTGGAGTAGCCACAGTGCCTGTCTTTTTGTCATCAGATCCAGAGACCTTCTCTTCCCCTTGAGGGTTCTGAATAGTGTTGAACAGGGCTCAGTAGGCAAGGGCCAGGCCCCAGCATGTTGCAGTGATTTGTGTCTCTCTGGAATTGCCAGGGTGACGGCATACTTTTTCCAAATACTTTACTAGTTTTTCAGGGTTCTGCACTTGTTCAGGGGTGAAGTTCCAAAATATTGGAGGTGCCCACTGTCCTAGGTACTTGCCCATACTGTCCCACACACTCTGCCACTCATAACTATCCAGCCTCGGGGCAGATCTCTGGATGATATTCTTAAATTGCTTATTAACCTTAGACAAAAGCGAAACAGTATTCCTAAGAAATACCAATAGAAGTATTTTAACTACCCAAGGATGTTCAAAATACTGGAAAGCTGTTGTAATGAAGGAGAAAACATCATAGAAGGAAGTAGCGAAGGTGCCATTCTGTATTCCTCCATAAAAGGCCTTTCAGAGGAAGAAATATAATTGCTAATTTTCTCCGTGAGGTGGTACCCGAAGTACAGTAATGACTTCAGTACAAAACCCAAATACCGGATTAAACTCAAGGCCAGTCTTTAATAACAAATCTCCCAGGCAAAATGTCATTAATTACTGCAGAGCACAGCAAACTGCAGAAACCAACAACAATCTTTAACACATACGGCAAAAAAAAGAGCATGGTGCAGATCAGGTAAACTAATATCGAGAACAGATGGATCAATACAGTGACCAGCAACTGTCAACAAACATAAATTCCTTAATACACTCTGGTTTTTCTGTTATTATCTCAAACCCTTTACGCCCCACATTGGGCGCCAAAAAAGGACTGTTGTAGTTTTACCCCAGCCAGCAACTAAGCACCACACAGCCACTTGCTCACTCCCCACCCCCTCGGTGGGATGGGGGAGAGAATCAGAAGAGTAAAAGTGAGAAAACTCATGAGTTGAGATAAGAACAGTTTAATAACTGAAATAAAATAAAGTAAAATAATAATAATAATAATAATAATAATAATAATAATAATATACAAAGCAAGTGATGCACAATGCAATAGCTCACCACCCACCGACCGACGCCCAGTCCCTGAGCAGCGGTCACTGCCCCCCCCAGCCAACTCCCTCCAGCTTATATACCAAGCATGACATCATATGGTATGGAATAGCCCTTTGGTCAGTTTGGGTCAGCTGTCCTGGCTGTGCTCCCTCCCAGCTTCTTGTGCACCTGGCAGAGCACGGGAAGCTGAAAAGTCCTTGACTTAGTGTAAGCACTGCTCAGCAACAACTAAAACATCAGTGTGTTATCAACATTATTCTCATACTAAATCCAAAACACAGCACTATACCAGCTACTAGGAAGAAAACTAACTCTGTCCCAGCTGAAACCAGAACATCAATAAAAAGATTTCTGTTACAGAGGTTAACTATCTCACAGTAAACAGAGGAGCATAACATATTTGAGGGTCAGACATCTTCTAGTTGTAATGTTAAACCAGTTGAAAGTTATCTGTTTACCTAAGAACTAGACTTTGATAGCTAAAAGGAGAAGAAACATGACTTCCAAGGTATGTTACCTAAAGGTTATGCCAGACTTGGTTAGGGACTCTGTCTCTCACGGTCTTTGATTCTCAGAATTTTCTTCTTGCAAGAAGAAAGCTAGTTAAATCACAGCACAAGCCTAGGATTTTCAGACAAAAGTTGGTATTTGTATTCATTTACTTTCAAATCTCAGCACGATGAGAATGTCTCTGAAAAATACCTGTACATCTTTGCATTGAAGGCAGCTGGGGATATCGTTGTCTAGACATTCTGAGACTTGAGACTTGCATTAGTAAGAGGAGGCTCCTTTGTGAACTCTAAGAGGTTTTTCGTGGTGCCTGTCTAAGCTCGTTATTTATGTCAAGCTACACTGCAAAGGGAGACTGCACATTTCACATGACCCATTGAACTGGTTCTATATGACTATGGCTTGATCTGGGATTGGAATTGGGACTGTAATTCTAAAAAACGATGTAAAATTTTGTGAGGTAAAGCAAATTTATAGTATGCTTCATTATCTTCTGATTAAAATTAATTGCTATAAAGAGTAAGAACATTGTTTGAATGATGAAGGGAGCTTGAAAGAAAGACCAGCCAAAAATTACCACCAGAATGATAATTAAAATGGCTAGTGTTAGGGGGTTTTGTTATTATTTTGGGAGGTTTTAATGGGTAGTGATACCAGTCATGAAAATAATCATGAACCTGGGTCACAGTGACAAATCTGACACTTTGACCTCCACATAATTTGAGCTTCTGGCTTATTTCACAACAGTTCATCCTTTTCTCCCATTGTTCCAGTTACAGTTCTCAACCCCTTAGTGCTGTAACTACTTCATCTTGAATAAAATACAAGTTTTTTCTTCCTGAATTTGGAATACCCCGTTGCATAACAAACCACCATGCATCCGTTCTTGTTGCTTTGCACTACAGTAATAGCCTTTTCTTCTTGTTTTAGTTTCTGCCTTTCTCTTTTGATATTACCTATTATGTTTAAGATAGAGTTCATTATTCGTGCTTCCAGACTAAGAGCCTTTAATAGATTTATGAAGTTTCTTCCAAATGCTCCCTGAACTTTTATTCAGGTACTGTTGTGCTGTGATTTTGGTTTTGTTATATTCTGGGGAGAAAGGAGGAGAGAATTTGGTGCATATTATGTACTTGTGACTTTGTCTTATTGAAAAGAAAACAAAAAATCTCTTTAAGAGGGATTATTAAAAGCAACAGTAATAATGACCCATCATTTAATAATAAAAATATTTAATAATTATGCCATTATTTATCTCCTGATGTAAAAGCTTGGCTTTAGTACACTTTCAGTTTAATAGTTTGATTAAAGTTGGTGTCAATAAAATCTGAATTTTAGACAAATATCGTTAAATATTTTCCTCAAATCTGACTCATATATGTCAATCATGTTTCAATAAACTGCTGCTCAATAAACCTCATAAATGATCAGAATTGATCATTTGCCTTGATGGCATAGGTTTATTCCTTTAGACATCACTCAGATAAAAGACCTTCTGAGGTTAACATAATGCTTGCCTATGATTTCCCATTCATTTTCTGATTAGCAAAGACAGTAGGAATGTTAACTGCATAATGACGGAATACTTGGGCACAGAAGTGTTACATTTCAGAAACACAAATATTTAATCCAGCAATGACTGTATTCTCTACACAAATGTCTTCCTGTCATTCTCTTCTATTAAACACAAAGGACTGAAGAAAACAAATTATTAAGGTTAGCTCATGATAATCACCTTATACAGTACTTCCCACTTGAGTTCCTTAGGAAACCAGTAATTGAAATCAATGGGGCTTTTGAAGGTGTAAGGAACTACTCAGGAGGAGCAAGGATTTCACAGGTTAGACTTTAACTTCTCTGAAATTACTCTGTTTCCTGGTAGCCCATCTGAATCATTTATTTGCTGAAAGGCTTCCTGCTTCTGAAAATGTGAAGTCTATCTTGTTTTCTCTTGATGTCCTTAGTCACCACTTTTCCAATTCCTACTGATCTTGCAGCTTGAATCCGCACCTGTTACTCTTCTTAATGTTGGGATTTTTTTTCACTTTACAAGAGTCAGATTCTGTTTCCTGAAGCGTCCTTTTTGACTTTCTAACCACTTGAAAATCACCCTTTATTATGATTTTTATTTTCCTTTGAATTTCCACCTTCCTATTTAATTTCTTTCTGTCTCTGACTTTTGCATTAGGTTTTGGCATCATTTTTCAAGACAGTTGTGTTCAGTGTTCATTAGTATAGTAGTCCTTGAATCTATTCCTGTTTGCTGATTAGGACTAATATTAATAAAGAAATTGCTCCATTAAATACTTGAACTGAGCTTTTTCACCTTGACTAGGAGAGGTATGTTTTTTATGCAGAAGACTGATATATTTTATTCTGTTTTGCATTGTCAATAACTGCAGCAGCAGTTGTTGTTCTGTCTTCAGAGGCCCTTCTCATTTCAAATTTACACTTAGTTCTTCCACCACACACATGGTTCTTATGTGATTAATATGCAAGAGAACAGGTTTGGTTGTGTAAAACTTGAGTACAAACTTACATACAAAGAGTATGACACATGACTGTTCATGAAACAGCAGTTAGAGTTGGATCTTGAGTCTGAAAATTGCGAGCTCTAGGAAGCTGAGATCTGAGTTTTTACTCCTGTCCTCTCTCATGCCAGGAGCTGCAGGGTGGGGGGGGAAAGGAATTCTTAATCATGGAAGGGTCTCAGTTTCTCTGAAGAGAAGGCTGGGAGGAGAGCTATAAAAACGACTGCACAACTAAAATAGCAATTCCCCTGTCATGGAAAACCACATATATAGTAAAGCCATAATCTTGTAAAAGGAGGCAAGCAACCACAGAGCTTGTGTAAACAGTGTGTGAATCCCTAAGGCCTTATTTTTCCTCCTGGAGAAGATGTGCCCTGAGAGACATTTGTGCCCTGTGCTAGAGAACAGTGTGCCAAGAGCCATAATTTGACTTAAGCTATGAAGACGAATAGGTAACTGATGAAAGAGATGATTTAGTATTGCTCTTATTAGCATGCTAATTTTGACAGAAATCATCTGCCAATTTTTGTATAGCTGTCATAGATGGCAAAAATGTCTCTAGTTTTGGTATCTTGATACCAAAAATGCTCTGCTATATGCAGTCTTCTCATGGCTTCCCTAAACCATCTGGGAAAGGCATTATCAAGAGCTTAACCATTTTATTTTTCCATATATAATTTTTCAAAGATGAGTTCCATCCCTCTTTTCAAGATACTGTAAAAACAGACATTTTAACAGACTCTTTCAAACTGAAAATGAATGCAGAAAGAGCACTTTCTGACCAGGAAGCAACTGTTTCTCAAGTAGCTCAAAGTGTTTGGCACTCTATGCACTACAGTACACCAGAAACGTAGGCAATCTCATGGTAAAAGATGCTGCTTAATCAAAGACTTTTATTTTATGTTTATTTTTATTTATGTTTATTTTTCATCATATTGTTCATTATTTCCACATTTGGTCCAGTTTTTTCTTGTCCTTGCTGGCTAATTCTTTTTTCTAAATGATCTCATTTAACTGGTGTATTTTCTTGTTCAAATTCTTTTTTTTAACGAAAATGTTTATTCAGATGATGCTCAGACACCAGCTTATCTGCCTGTGCCTTCTTTGGTGTGTGATCTGTCAGCACCAGCACATTCACTAGAAGTACACCTGATTATTGGAGAACACTTGGGTTTATTGTGATAATGCCTCTCTAATTGCCCTTATCAGGACAGGGCATAGAGAATTCCCACTCCACTTGTAACTCACAGATCTTATTATCCTCTGCTCAGTCAAATGTAATTTTGTTTTCACTGCCTTTCTCAGGTCACATAAATGAGACAGCAGGTTCTCCTTTTCATTACATTTGATGGTTTGACCTCTGCTGCTTGAGGCAGATCATATGTTAAAAACAATTAAACCAGCATTAGGCTAGTAGGGGAGCTGCAGAAGAGCATAAGGTCTCCTTTTGGCCTTTCAGTACTTAAAGGGAGCTTATGAGAAAGGTGGGGACAGACTTTTTAGTAGGGCCTGTAGTGATAGGACAAGGGGTAATGGTTTTAAGCTAAAGGAGCGTAGATTCAGACTAGATATAAGGAAGACATTTTTTACCATGAGGGTAGTGAAACACTGGAACAGGTTGCCCAGAGAGGTGGTAGATGTCCCATCCCTGGAAACGTTCAAGGTCAGGTTGGACTGGGCTCTGAGCAACCTGATCTAGTTGAAAATGTCCCTGCTTATTGCAGGGAGTTGGAGTAGATGACCTTTAAAGGTCCCTTCCAACCCAAGCTATTTCTATGATTCTATGATTCTATGATTCTTTTTTCTTTAACCCACATGGAGGGTGGCTTGCCCTCCTCCCTGCCTTAGCTACCAGGAGCCCAGACAGCTGCTATGAACACCTCCACCATAAAATTGCTCATGCTGGTTTACCTTTCTGAAGAGGGAAGCGGCAAGCCCATGGGGCTGGTTGCTGTAGAACGGGGATGGGACGTGCCACTGCCAAGGTCGTTGGAGAGAAGCAGGCAGCCGGAATCAGAGTTCATGGGAGAGTGTCTTCTGACAAATAGCATTTTCTCCCCATTGCTGGAGGTGGCATTGATTATTCACAAACAGCACTTTAACCTTTTAAGTCAGTGCTGAAAACATGTTCCAGCATGAAGCGAGAGCACATGGGGAGGCCCTTTGAAAGAGAAAGCAAGCTGAAGCCTAACTCAGTGGGAGTATTCAATACCTTTTGATAGACTTTATGACAGCGTTGCCAAAAAGAAAGATTGTTTTCTACAGCTATTCTGAAGGGACTGGGGACGTGGGGAAGGAGGTTCCTGCAGCAAAAAAAAATCTTTTGTTTAATTTTCAAATGTTATATACTTCAGCTTTTTTCATGTAATTGAAGCCACTTTAAAATTTTGTGATGTTTTAAAGGAAAGTAGAAGGTTCTTTAGAGCAAAAGGAAATTTCATGGGATTAATATTGGTAAACTAATTTACATCTTTTACTGTTCTGCTTTTCTTGTGGAGGAAAAAAACCTGATGTATTCTTCCACCTCTTGAGACTTAGTTCTATCCTACTGTATCAAACTTCCTCATATGTGAGGCGAAAATTGGATTCAAAAGTAGTAATTGAAAACTATTATGCAAATTTGGGAAGTATCTTGGAATGTTACTCTGAAATTTTTAAATACCAGCAATTTAGGAGTCATCAAGTGCTGTTCCTTTGGCTTCATGAACCCTATGTTGCGCTTCTAACATTTTAAAAGACAAAAGGTTCACCCAGCATGAATGAACTTGGAAATATATGAAAACTAATGTGACATCAGCTTTCTAAATGTCAGCAGAGTGAAGAGAGTAAATTTCTTTCCACTTCTTTGGGAAATGGTGTAGGAAAGAATAAAACAGACTAAGAAATGGTGACCCAGTGATGTGTGTACTGAACACTTCAGAGGAGCACTGTGTTGCATCATAATCCAGAAAGATGAATGAAACCTACATGGTTTTGCAGTAAATGTAATTTGTAAAAATGTACAGCAGAGGTGAAATTTGTCTTTAATCCAGTGTGCTAACTTATACAGCATTTCATGAAGCATGTTTTAAAAAATTGCTGACTGAAAATTCCAATCCCAAAAGTAACCATGATCTAACATATCAGTTCAAATAGCTATTTGGGGTTTTGTCTTTTATGATGACCATTAGGGAAAAGATCTGCACCTAACAGACAAATGCATGCATTATTGTGAAAATTTCATGCAAGAGGATAAGACCACTTCAGCATGTCAAAAATAAACTGTTTTCAGATCTCTTTTGATACTTTTTTACCTAGTGAAGTAACTGCAAGCTCCATCTCCTCCTTTCCATTCCTCTCTCCCCAAGGCACCTGTTTGTCATTCCCACAATAGCATACAGCACAAGGACTTTTTCCAACAACTGTAGGGCTCCATGTGCCATATCTCTTCCCTTGAAGCCAGCATCAGTTCATGTATTTCCATCTCCAAATCCTTTCTTCCCATCACCACCCTGAGGCTCTCCATGTTTTCCCTGACTTCCTTTCTTTCCCCCACATTGATGGTCCCTTTTTTCTGGTAGTGCAACACTCATACCTGGGAGGTTGTTCCTTAGTATCTTCCTTTCTGTGGTGAGGGCAGGCTGTATGATTTTCCTGGTTTCAGCTGGGACAGAGTTAGTTTTCTTCCTAGTAGCTAGCATAGTGCTGTGGTTTGGATTTAGTATGAGAATAACGCTGATAACACACTGATGTTTTAGTTGTTGCTACGTAGTGTTTACACTAAGTCAAGGACTTTTCAGCTTCCCATGCTCTGCCAGGTGCACAAGAAGCTGGGAGAGGGCACAGCCAGGACAGCTGACCCAAACTGACCAAAGGGCTATTCCATACCATATGACATCATGCTCAGTATATAAACTCGAGGGGGAGTTGGCTGGGGGGCAGCGATCGCTGCTCAGGGACTTGGCTGGGCATCGGTCAGCAGATGGTGAGCAATTGCATTGTGCATCACTTGTTTTGTATATGATGTTGTTGTTGTTGTTATTATTATTATTATTATCTCTTCCTCTGCTGTCCTATTAAACTGCTTTCATCTCAACCCATGTGTTTTACTTTTTTTTCTTCCCAATTCTCTCCCCCATCCCACCAGGGGAGGGGGGAGGGTGAGTAAGCAGCTGTGTGGTGCTCAGTTGCTGACTGGGGTTAAAGCATGACAATGATGTAGGGGTATTGTTATCCAGCAAGGCACTAACAGCTGTGGTCAGCTGTGGTCAGCAAGGTTGTCAGTTCTACTTTGTGTTTAGGAGACATGGAGTTTAGGCTGACCAGGAGAAGAGTTGTGGGTCTCTTCCAGGTAAACCAGCAACTGTACTCTGTCATTCTGCTTTGGAGGGCTAACTGATCTAGGAGACAGAGAAGGGGTGAGAAACTGTTGCCATCTCTTATCCTTTTTTGGTATACTGATTAATGCTTACCAACATCTTCCTAAATCAATACATTTCTAGTGATCTAAGCCTGCAAAGTGTGTGGCTCTCAAAAGTTATCGATGAACAGAGCAATAACATCAAATTTAGCCTCATAGACTGACACAGAAACAGACTTGGATTAAAGAATTTTTTTTCTCAGAAATTTATTTTTTGTAAAAATAAAGTATTAAATCACTTGAAAATTTAATTAGTCTAATCTTGATTAGCTATTTTGCAGGGAGATGCCAGGGAGGATGAACAAGAACTGTATATGTCTCTGTGACTTACACTGGTGGTGTTCCTACTGAAATGTTTGTTGTAGTCTGGTACTGGGGCCTATAGAAATCCCAGTTTTAGAGGATGTTGATAAAATGGTGCAAAGAGTTGAGAGAAGAGCCACTGAACTAGAATATGTGCTTTATTAGTAAGACTCAGGAGATTGGTTCCCTTTAGAGAGAAAGTTGAGAAGCCTTATAAATAGGAGTGGAAAAGCTGCTCCAGAAGTTTCTTCAGTTTAGCAGACAGACAAAAGCCACCAGTGGCCACAGACTGAGGCTGGAGAATTTGGCCATCTACTTTGTCCAAGAAGGCTTCTGTTTACATAGGAAACTAATGACCTTCTGTACTCGATCTGGCATCACTGCCATTCCAAAATGGAGCAATACAAGTAAAGTGAAGCTTGTTTTGTGATGATGTATGGGAAAGACCCCATAATCTTATACTGGGATTCATTAACTGTACATAAACTTTTCAAACAGTCATGTCTTTGTAGCAGTCACAGCCATCTTAATTGTTTGGAATTAATTATTTCAAATGAACTAGAATTGAACATTTGGGAAGGGATGAAATATTATGTACCACAGCATCAAACTTTTCTATAGAGGGCATTTTTCAAAGTTTTGTTTATTATTCAGAAAAATCAAAGACATAGGATAGGATCAAAGTAGCTGTACTTCAGAATGACACAGGAGGAGGGCAGTGGGAAGAGAATCGAAAATTCTGACCTACTTGAAGGCCCCTGGGCTCTCTTTATATTTTGGTTAAACACAACAGCAAAGCAATATCACATCTCTAAAAACCAATATCTTTAGGGGTAGCTTATATCAATGTTCATGCTTGTTGAGACTGTGATTTTCTGAAAATACGTGTACATGTAGGGCAGTTAGAATCACAGAAACACAGAATACTTCAGGATGTCAGGAGGTCATCTCTCCAGACTTCTACTCAAAGCAGGGCTTTGATGTTTTGTCAGATTGCTGTTAGGTTAGATATCCATAAGGGAGGATCTTAACTCCAAAAGACAGAATTCTGGCCTGTTAATGCAGAAATCTTATCTATATTGATTTATGTCTGTTGTGAATAAGTATGTGTATATGAAATGGTCATGGAAATATTTTCTTTTGCACTGATCTCTTTATTGCAAACATTATGGCTGATTAATAAATTGCTGTCAGTATCAGCCAATATTCAGGATCCAGTAAATAAATGTATACTTATACTGTGATGTCTTGTAAAGAATACTGATGTTACCATTCGCTAACTGTGACATTTGTGGGTTTTAGCCCTACTATAGTTGTCTTACCTGTAAGGATAGTGTATATTTTTCATACCTATGTGTTACAAAACAAAAAAATTTCACACCAAATAAAGCAGGAATTAATATAGTTCTTCAGAAAAAAATAAGCCTATGGAAATTACACTAAAACCTGCAGAACTAAGAGAAAAGCTTTGCTTTTCTATAAGTTTGAAACTCCCCAGGCTTTTATGGCAAGGATACAATTCACCATTCATTCCACAGCTGTTCTTGAGAGTTATAAAGAAAACTGTCCTTTCTTTCTTTAATTTTCCTGTATGATGCAACTACAAGTCATTCATTATTCTGTTTGGGCCCTGTTGATCCTACAGAAATTAGGTTTTGCTTTCAGTCTTGACTAGATTTTTTCTGATAGCTGAAGAAAAGATGATTAAACTGTTTATGGTGAGAAAAAGACAAAAAGCAAGTAAATATTTTACAATGGTTGCATTTGACAAGACTGTGTCTTCTCTGTGCTAATGCACATATAATTCCCCTTCCCAGCTATTCAAAATGCAGCTATCAATATTCTCTTGATCTGGCCATAATATTTTTATACCCTGAATCTTTGCATTGATCCCCCTGTTTTGTTGCTGACTGCAGGATCTTATTAAGTTCTGATGAATGTCTTATTGACAATTTTCACAGCCATCTCAAGTTCCCAGTCTTTAGTGGTTTTCTGCAGATGGAAAACTCCCCTTTATGTGAGGTATTGGCCTGGCTGAACCATCTTGTCTCCTGTTTCCTTGAAAAATGTACTTCTCATAGGGTGTTACAGCAGGAAAACTAGCCATAAAGAGGAGCAGATGAGAGACTCAATCCTTACTTTGCTTTTACCACTTCTTTTTTGCAAAGTGGAAGCTCTTTGGGAAGATATTGGGGTCTGTAATTTGTCACATTTTAAGAACTGTTCAGATTTTAATACAATAAACAAAGTAGTTATTTGCTATAGGATTCAAACTGGGCAAAAGTTTCTTCAGTGCTATTTGATTTAAAATCTGGTTTTCTATTAAACAGTTTCTTTCTCAGAATAGAACATGGAGGTTCAGAAAACTCCATTCAGCTATTACAGGAGCAGGAGATTTTTTGGGGTTTTTTATCAGGGAAATACAACCTCTTGCCACTAAGTCAAGCATCTGGCACGTTGACTTTTTACAAGCAAGCAATATCAGGGCTGGAAATACTCCATATCATTTTTATGGATTATTTTATTTTGTTTTTCCAAAAATAAACTTCTTCTTTTTTAGTCATGCCATTGAATGTTGCAACCGCTAATCATGTAGTTTGATCCCTGTCCTCTTTCCTTTTTTAGGAAAAAGGACAAGGTATCAAGGTACCAATAATGTGTAGACAAGGCACCAAGAAAACTGCCTGATTTAAGTTTTCCTAGAAAAAGAGTCACTGCTTGCTTAAGCAGTTGGCCCTGTTTAAGATTAATGAAATTTCCAGGGAGTTGACCCTGGAAGATATTCTTGACCATATTTCTTTGATCAGGCCATTTACGAAACCAGCCTACCAGTATGACATTCAACACTGCAATAAAAAAAAACTGCGGCATGAACTATATGTCTATTTTCAGCTGTTGAAATGACTGCTTTTTCTTTTATTGGCAATCTTCCCAGCTCAATAATGATTAGTGAATTAGTGTGTAACAAACATTTGTGATACAT
>VYZW01029947.1:11969-39916 GCA_013401315.1 Balaeniceps rex | reverse complement strand
CCCATCAGTAGCCTGCTGGAGTCCAGCTCCACGCAGTCACAACCAGCAGATCCAGCCCTCCACCAGCCAGGTGAGCAACGGACGCACTATGTGGGTGGGCTCTCAACAGGAAGGTGGTGGTGTCAGCCTAGTCACTTTAGAGATGGATGTCTCCTTCTAGGGAAGGAAATAACCACAGCAGGCATGACCTGAGCTTCCATTTTGGAAATTCCATTGGAGAAAGTGCCAAATCAGCCCAGGCACTGAAAAAGCTCCAAGAAATGAAATACTGGTGGGTCAGTGCGATGGATTTCATGGCACTGCTGTCTGTAGGGATGAGCTTTACTCTCCAGGAGTGTGAAGACAGGTCGCTGAGTTTTTAAATTAAGTCTGCAGGCATTTAGTGCAGAGGAAAGTTGTTGCTGATCACGCTGATGTGGGTAAGGAGTTGGCTGGCCAGGTGGCCATCCGACACTAAAAGGCAACTGCCTCTCTTTAAGGGTCCCTACGTGCCTGTAAGATAGCTGCTAAAAATGATTGAGGATTTTGCTTTTTATATGCCCACCTGAAACTACCTGATAATGTTAGTGTGATGAAATTATTGATGACATTATTCAGATACAAAGGAACTTCATTGTTTGGTTTTATTTTAAATTGATAAAAGAAACTATGAAAAACAATCTTCTAGCACACACTTGGTAATTAGTTTGCAAAACCGGTGCAATGAGTGCAGAAAGCTGCCAGCACATGTGTATTCAGTTAAAGAATCTCAACATTTTGATGCAAGCTCAGTGTGAAGAGACAACGGGCCCTTGCATGTGCCCAAACGTGGATCTGGTGGATCAGCAGGCAGAGTGAGGCTAGAGACAAATTCCCTTGCCAGGAGTGCCCCCTGTCCAGAGGGCTTTTAGGAAGAAGACAGTCTTTAAGCAGCAAGGATTTCGAACGACATGGAATTTGTAAGCTAAAACCTATGCTTTGAGTTACGCTTTGAGTTATGAACTGGTAGCCAGTGCATTGTCAGGCCACGTTTTCCTCTTTGCAAAGGGCCCCACAAGACAAATGAATGCTGAAGTAGCACATCCTGAAACAAGTCGCTATAGCTGTACTAATTGCATTCCCATACTGTGGGGAAACAGTACAGGAATGCAATCCTGTCAGTTGGGCCCCACAATTTCAAAAGGATGTTAAGGTCCTTGGATGCATCCAGAGGAAGGCACCAAAGCTGGGGAAGGGGCTGGAATGCATGTCCTCTGAGGAGCAGTGGAGGACACTGGGTTTGTCTTGTTTGGAGAGAAGGAGGCTGAGGGGCACCTCACTGCTCTCTCCAGCTTCCTGAAGAGGGCAAGTGGAGAGGGAGGTGCTGATCTCTTCTTCCTGGGATCCAGTGACAGGACATATGGGAATGGCTTAAAGCTGCATCCCTCAGGGGAGGTTCAGACTTGACATGAGGAAACATTTCTTTACTGAGAGGGTGGTCAAACCCAGGAACAGGCTTGCTAGAGAGATGGTCGATATCCCATGCTGGTCAGTGTTGAAGAGGCATTTGGACAATGCCCTTAATAACATGCTTTAACTTTTGGTCAGCCCTGACGCGGTCAGGCAGTTGGACTCAATGATCGTTGTAGGTCCCTTCCAGCTCAACTCTTCTCTCTCATTCTATTCCACCTACAACACAGCTCAAACAAGAGATGGAGGCCTAGGCCTGAGCTGAAATGGGGCTCTTGGGTCCATGGGAAGGGGTGTGAGTGGAGGCCCCAGGTTAGGCTGGTCATGACCATTAAGGCCTGCTAGTGCCCTCATGGCCCTGAAATCCATCATGGGGCATTGACCTGTCTACCTTTAGGTATCCCATTGAAGCACCTCAGATAGGCTGACCTCTCTACATCATCCACGGCAGATATTCAGATTCACTTGGACATTATAGTGTGAATTTGCTTAGATTAGCTAGATGGTGTGACTTTCCCACTGCAGGTCTCACTACCTGACTCTCTCTGGGGAAGTATGATAGTTGTTCTGTTCTTGGGGCCCTCATGGTCTGCAGGATTTTGCTCTAGGTAGACTGCACTCTTGTTTTAATCCTGCGAGTTCCAAAGTTTGCTCAGTGGTTCTCAGAGGAAGTCACCCTTTGATTCTTGTCTTTAACCTCTTTCCCATGTATCTACATAGTAGCTCAATGAACTGTCTGTAGTGTCACTCTATCCAAGCTCTGTTCCACTATGTCCATGAGGAGGTAAAGAAAATGCATTTATAAACTGTAGAGTCAGTGCTGTGTGCTAACTGCCTGTGTCCCTTGGAAAATACTTGCACTGTTTGTTATTGACATGAAAGTTCTCTTGGTAATTTGTACGCTGCTTTTAGCTCTTCAGGATTCCTTCCCTCTTTGGCTTCCCTAAAGAAATGTGCTGTACAGGCTAATACGAGCGTTCAGCTGAGCTCCAATCCAGTACTTTTCTGTATTAGGCGAAAACGTTGTTTTCATTACCAATCTTTAATCCTTTAAAAAAAAAAAATCCCTGCAACTGAAACTCTTTCTCATAAAGTCCACATTGCATAAACAGTCGCCCCAGGTCCTGGGAACAACAGCCAGTCCACACATGGACTGCACCACAAAAGCAACAGCTCATAGTGGTCAGGCCAGGGCAGAACAAGGACGTGCTCACTTTAAGGGACAGATGGTATCTATTTAGCTAAACATTCTTCCACTAAGGCTGTTTTAATGCCCAGATCATTTTTATCAGCTTCTTATCACATTTGGGAGCCCAGCATGCTTCTGATGGAGGCTGTGTAAGTGCTTCCCAGAGAGTGCTGTAGTTTCAGGGTTCAAGGCAACATATCAGCATGAAGAGGAGGTGTGTGGATGTGGAGGGGGGGAATAAAAACAACCCCATGCCATGTTTGCTGATTTTGAAATGTTCTTGGATGGATTTCCAGGTAGAATATAGATACAAGAATGTGGGAGGCCTCCTTCATCCATACTCTGTTTTGCTATACATTTAGGGCCAGGCTGTGAGCCTTTAACTCATCTATGTCTGTGCTCTGTTTTGTAAGCTGACATGAAGGAGGTCTGCCAGTGCTCTGAACAGCTCAGAGATGCCTCACTGGCACCTGTGGCATGGTATTAAGCCCAAGCTATCCTGGCTCACATCTGACTGCAAAATTCAGTGTAGACATGCAACTGAGCCTGGCACCCACTCCTAGGAATGCTCCCCTTCCCAGATACTTCTGTTGTGAGGACAAGGTGTTACTCATCCTCACTATGCATATCACAGGCTGCCTTACTGTTAGACTGTCAGGCAGAGCTGTCATCTGAAACCTCCAGTGCAGTGAGGCAATACAGCCCGGTGTCAGTCCTCTTGAACTGTGAAAGTACCACACGCAAAACTATTAGCATGACATCTGCACAGTGTAGCATGCACCAAAGCACTGTGATGTAAAGAACGCAAGGGTGTTCAGAGAGAGCAGAGAGAAAAGTGTGGGACACCTATGAAAGGCAAAGAAAAGTCTCTCTCTTCTTCTTTCTTTGCCAGGGAACTGGCTCACACAGTACTACAATAACAAGCACTGGCAGCCTGCCCAGCATCACTGTACTCTGGTTGTAAGCAAACTATGAGGCTCAAGCAATCTTCTGGGAAAAGTTCACACCAAATGTATTGCATGTTATGTTTTCCCCTCATTGTATTTTTTTTCCAAACCAGTCTATTATATTCCTTCCCTGTTGCATTATGGATTTCTTTAAGATCCCCAGGAGCTGCCCTTTAGAAAACCAAACACTGAGTAATCGAACAGATCTGGTTTTTAAAGTAACAGAGACAAACTAGGCATCCTCCTCTCAGAGACAGCCCTCAGAATAAAACCAGAGCACAACTCATTACATGGTGGGGTATTCTGTTGTTGGGAATTTGTTTGCTTGGTTTTTTTCTCAGATAAAACCAAAAAGTTAAGTGAGAGAAAGAAGTGCGTTATTAAAACACTATCATGTATACTATACGATGTACATCTTCCACGAAGTGGAAGCCTAAGCAGAGAAGACTTTACAATGCTAGCGCAGTACAAGGAAAAATGTTCTGAAGAGCATGTTCTGTGTTTGACCTGAACCTTTGAAAACAAGTCTGATGTGGTTTTACATGATAGTCCTGGTCACCTCAAAGATGCCAACTGTAACTCCCACTGTAAATTTAATGGGGACATAAAGATTTTATTAGAAGTACATGCATCTGTAATACTTGAAGAGTGAAGGGAAGAGTCAGTCGTTCTGTGCTGAAGGCAATAGTAAGATACATTCATTTATTTTTGACTATTTCTCAATGTGGCTTTTACAGAGTCATAAAAAGACACATTTTCTAAGTTCACAAAAAGTAAGAACACATTGGACATAATTTATCCAACAAATCAGACCACGAACAGTCAGTTGGAAACTGGGTAACAAAAGTAGGCCCATCTATACATAACCAGACCAAATACATATTCCCCATTGCTCTGCAAATACAGATACTGTGAATTTATAATTTACTGGGTTTTACTAATTAATTTTGTTGTATTAGTGCCTGGAGGTCTTTGCTAAGCTCTGTATTGCATTGTGTGAGGTGTTGTACCATGCACAAGAAGTTTCTGCCTCAAAAGGCTTAGGAGGTTAACTTAGGGTCGTTTTGTAGATGTGATGGCACTGTACAGAAAGCAAAGTCACAGCAAACATGAAACAGTTCACTCAGCTTTGATTTGCAGTGGTATTTACCTGTAATTCCTGGAGACCTCAGTAGGAGGTTTGGGTGTTCAACACTTTTGAAAGCTAGACTGAAGTTCCTTGCTATGCTTCTGACAAAAAGTCCTTAGAAATTAGAGACAGAAAAGACTTATTAGGTTATCAGGCCGAATTCATCCCAGAAGAAAATCCATTGAAGTCAATGGAATTTCGTTGGGGGTGGATTTACCATAGAAGGATTGTTCCCTATAGTATATTTAGAAGTGCTTTGTCCTATACAGTTTTAATTAGGTCTACATTAGTCAAGGTACTGTACCATTGTTACAATCAGCTACCCTCACAGAGAACTGTCTCTAGCTATCCTTGTCCATGTTTCCCCTCCCACCCCCATCCCTTGCTGCCTTCTTCTCACACCCTCATTATTTTATGTCTAATTTGGCTAATGGATTTCTCAGACAGAGCCTTCTTTCATGTTTGAGAAGGACCTAGCCTGTATTGAGGTTAAAAGAAAAAAACAAAAACCACAAAACAAAACAAGACCAGGAAGAGAGAACAAATTCTTCTACTGAGAAAAGCAAAGGTGTTTATGAAGCCTCAGGCTTTTCTTTGTCACTCCATCAACACATATATAGCTAGGCTACAGTTTTTCACCTCATATTCTGCATTAAGATGGACACGGGTACTTTAGTCTTGACTTTACAGTTTCATCACTGACTCACTGCATTGTTAGAGCAAGTGGCTTCACTTTTCAAACCTCTGCTTTACCACTATTGCAATAGCCCTAGCCATGGACATGTAAGGAATTTCTCAAGTTGCTTCACAGAAATCAGGAAAGCATTTTAAGTTCTGTAGTGGAAAAGCACACAGTAACACAAGGCAAAGGACTGTTGCCATCAGTACTACTGTCTTTTTTTTTTTAAACCATTCTAACACAAACATTCATCTTTTCTCTGATTCTTGCCCAATTTTTTTTTTTACCTTCTCTAATGAGAGTTCTAACAAGATTATAGGGAATTTGTAGCCTATGTACACTTTCAGTCATATAATTACAACTAAAACAACTGTGTTGAGAATAACTGCAGAAACTGTGGGTTCAGTGCTGCCTTCTGCCAAAGAAAAAAACATCCACAACTAAGAAACAAACTCTAAAACCACATTGGACAAGTTACTAAATCCCATCTACGTAAAGATGTGTGTGTTCACTTCTGAGTCACTGTATCATTTGACCACGCAAGAAGCAAGACAGCTTGCTTGAGGAATGTCAGGAAGACCAAAATATAATTAAAAAATAGCCATGTTTTCAGTTTTCTTAATGCTCTTCTAAAACAGGCACACACTCACTTTAAAATTAACCACAGAGCTTAATTAAGCTTCTTCTGATCGTGCCGGGAGGGTTCCACGTTGTCTTCCTGTGGTCATTTCATCAGCCAGGGCTTTTCATGTAAGAATGTGCTGCATGCATGTCACAGCATGGGATTTCATCACAGACACCTGCTCTCAGCCTGCGAACACAGATTTTAATCCCCCCTCCCTGCAAAAATGGTGACAGAAGGGCATATTATTTAATTACTCATGCATGCTCTCCAAGACAGGGTCCACAGCTCCACTTGTTTCATATGGCTTGTGCTATTTTTTGGGGGTGATCAAACAGGATGGTTCTTAAAAAAGGAGAAAGCTTCACCATAGACTTCTCATTGTTATTTGATGAGAACAATATATGAAAAGATTGGCAAGAGTTAAGAGCAGGAACTGAAGAAAATCTAGGTATGGTAAATATAGTCATACAATTATTTGTGATTTCTTTAGCTCTCACTGTGAAGATACGTAAGCTAAGCTGTGCTGTGTAACTTGGCTCTCCTCCACTACAAGACCATGGATCCAGCAAAAATTAACTGCGATAGCCACCTCTAACATACTGAAGAAGGTGAAACCAACTTAAACTTACTAAAGCCTTGATCTAAGTTAGATTTGCGGTAGCGGTTATGTTTTCCTCAGGTGTTAGAAGGGGGAAAGACAGGAGGAAGACAAAAGAAGAAATATAAACTTTTAGCTCTGCTTAAACAATGCATTTATTAAATCACCTCAGTCAAAATCATTCAGCAATTTCTACAAAATCCTATCATGGGCCAAAGCAAAGCACAGCTAAATGAAATGTTATGTATTGTATCCAGCAAGCAACCACCACACTTGCATTCTCACTGCCCTCAGCAGCACCTGCATTCTTTGATCACAGTCCTTTTATGTGCTACACTGTATACAAAAGACCAAGCCAGCAATTAGCCATTCTAGCACTGGGTCCTGAAATCTCTGCAAATGCTTCAGCCCTTTAATGAATTCCTAAATAGAAGGAAGTTGCAAACAACGTTCAGCTTGTGTACTTTATGCCAGGTTCCCACAGCACTGTAGGTTCTTAGAGCTTAATTAATGACACTTGCATCCTGTATGCCTTCCAGAGTTTTAGTGGAAATTTTACTGGTCACTTCAAACTCTGACATCTTTTGGACAATTGTCTGCAGAATATTGGGCAACCTCCCCAGTCTTTGGAAGGAAAAGACAAGACTTTTCTGCTAATCATGACTCATCTATATCAATGGGATGGACAAAAAATGGAAGGACAAAATGTGCATCATTTAAAGTAAACTACTCATCAGAAATCTTACGTGCTGTATAGGAACCAAAACAGGCGATGAAAATGAAAACCACAGCCTAATATACCAGCATTTGGGAACTCTGCCAATGTCCCTAATTAAAATTTTGTACTAATCTCTTCAGGGAATCCAAGAAATTCTTTCAGAAAATGGAACATTCTTCTATGCACATCCAACTACTTATCCTGTAAGAGGGAATATAAAGGAGATTGTATACGATCAGACGGAGGTCAGTGGAGTGGAAAGGACAGTGTGAAAGCTACAGGAAATGAGCCATCTATGAATGAAAATACTGGAATTCCTTCTTGAACCCTGACTCACATAATGTATGATTTTGCTGGTCCTGGTCTAAGGATCATTACATCAATGGAAAGACTTCATTAATTTTAGTGGGGTTTTAATCAGTTCCCAAAACAGGACAATACAAAATAGGTATTTAAAATTACAAGGTATGCCAACATGTCCTTTCCGTTCTTTTCCTTTTGTCCTACCACCATTAGAGAGCTTGGTGAGAGTGGTTTGAGATGAATGAGAAGTGCAGAGGCTGGACTGGAAAAGGTCTAAGACAGCACCTCTGACATTGGCTTATGAGCAATAAACAACACATTCAGTGCTGTTAGAGATGCAATTAGAGATGAAAGGAAGGAAGGAGTTGGTAATTGGTTGGTAACTAGAGAGGGAAGGGATGCTGGTAGGTAAGTATTTCTAAGAAGGGAAAGACCAAATCTGCTTTATTGTTAATAAAAAAGAGCCAGAATGAGATTTTAAGAAGAAAAATATGGTGATACACAGGTGTGAAGGAGGGGGGAATAAGGTAACTAGAGCAAGTGTACAAGGCTAGGTTAGAATCTCATTCATCTGGATGGAAAAAGAGACAAGATAGGTAGGAGGCATAAGGAAAGTCACAGACAGCAGGGAAACTGCATCGTACTTTACTGTTTTCCTCTTTGAAGAAACCAGCAGGGTCCTATAAAGAGAAGTAAGTGAAGACAGTAGGAGAAAACTATCAAATATGAATCTAGGCTGGCTCTGCAATGAGTAAATCTTCTGTTTAGCTATGCAACTGAGCCTCCTAAGTCAAGCAATCCTACCCTGAGCTTGAGTTATTAAAATCTAAGGCTTTTGCTTGGCCAATGTAGAGCTACAGGGTTTAATCATTGATCGTCTTACACTTTCCATAGCCCCTGACACTCATGCAGACTGGCTGAACCTAGCTAAAGGGAAACGGAGACACAAGCGTGTATGGTATCCACCCTTTGCATGGCTGTAAATGACTACATGCAAATCAAGACAGTGGGGACTCAGTTCCCTCATCTAACTAGTGAGCAAGATCTGCAGTGAATCAAAACAGGACTTCAGCTCCGATCCACTTGTCATTTGCAGAGCTTTCCCTCATCTCCCTGGCTTAGAAACAAATAAAACTTCCTCTCTGCTACCTTTTTCTAAAGGATCTTTCTGTGACTAAGCCATTTATGTGTCTATACTATATGTAATGCTCTGATGTCAGATGAGATAACAGAGATAATCCTCCTAAAGGATTTGTTGCACTATAGATTACAGCTTCCATTCGTATGTTGTATGCATTGCCTTCAAGATGCCTTGAGCGATGCTATAAGATCTCTGTATTCAGATTATAAGATATTTGCATTCAGCACTGCATTATTATAGGTTTAGAAATACCAACAACCCAACTAAGTAACCAGCTGTTCAGATCCTGCTGTTCCCTTAATCCATGCAAAGGTAAAATACTATTGTGGTCAGTGGGATCCTTGCCAGGGTAACAAGATTTAAACCGTTTTCCTTGTATTTCTTCACCTGCCATTTCATTATAAAATAAAGTGATCACTTAGCAGACAGAACAATTTATTCCAGAAAGATCAATAGATCTTTGTTTCAACCATAGTTTGTCCAAGCCAGAAAAGTACTTAATTACTGTGCCTTTTTTTCCTTTTTTTTTTTTTTTTGATATCTAAACGCCTGTTGACATAACCAGCAGGAATCTCAACATTGGGCTTTACTTATAGCTCAGGGGCCTACCTAGGGCTTAAACACTTTTGTGTATCTGTCTGAAGGTGCCCTCACTGGGCATCTCTGAGGAAAAGCTGAATGGTTACAGCTGCACCGCTGCTCCAGAACTCAATTTCTCCATCAGAATGAATATGGCATTAATACTTCCAGGAGGCGATAATCACTAGGAAGATCTTTAATTGTGTTTCCTGCTGTGCAACGCATGCTCTTCTGATGCAGGAACTGAATGATTTTGGGAAACACAGAGGAACTATGCTCAGCAACTTCACAATATGACTGGTCTGCCAGGCCAGCTCTGGCTCCCAAGCCTGGAAAACAATATAGCCGATCTCTGTGATACCGGATGGTGTGAAACACTATTCACACAGAAGTATATCCTGCTTAGCACATGTGGGATATTCCTAGCAGGAACGTGGCTGATGATAAATTCGGGTGACATTAACACAGATGTCAGGTACAATGCTCTTTTGCCTAATTATTAGTGTATTTATGTTTCTTGAATCTTGCTGTGATCATTTTTAAATTTCCTCTCCTGTGAGAGCATTTAGTAGAGTGGGGGAATTTACGTTTGCTCCACAATGATGGTACATCAATCTCTACAGCAAAAATCTGTGTTTTCTAGCCTCACCCACACTGACATTTTGTCTGCTGCAGTTGAGCTCCTGAATAGATCAGCAACGTTCAACCAACAACAGCCGTTTCCAGTGTATAACAGTGATCTACATCTTCAAAGAAGTCTAGACACCTCTTGACTTCAACTACTTGGAAAGAGAGGGTGAAGTATATAGCATAATTCTGCTACATACAAGCAGGCAAACATCTAATGGAAATACACCTTTAGCAGCTTGTGTCTGCATGATTTAGGATGTCACAGATCTCAGCTCTTTGTTGTCTTTCTGACTCCCCTGGCTGTGTTGAAATCACCACTGTGACAGCCAAGATGAAGTAGCTGACTGTGTGAACATTCCTCGTCCTTTCCAATACACAGCAAAACTACTTGGCTTAAATCACCACTGACGGGAACTAACTTCTAAACAGGTTTGAACTTGATCCTTGTTGAGCACATCTGACTGTGCCCCAGATTGCCTAGTTCAGCTCAAAGCCAGCACACGTACCCTATTATCAGCAGCAGCAGCTCTACATCAGTCAGCAGCTGGCAGATGGGCCCTTGGGGACTTTTCTACCCACGGCTAGTGCGGCCCTATGGCTTCAATATATTCTCTGTGTGCAAAACAGGACGTATCTCTGTGCAAATGTTGTTATTGCACAATGGGCGTCATTGATAGCAGGAAAGAGACAATGCTCGGGAGCTGGACATGTTGTTCAGACATCATTCCAGTCTTTTTATATACTCTGATTAAGGCCCTTTACTTAGAACTGCCATCGTGCTGTTGCTGGCTACTTTGAGTGCACAGAGAATATCTGAAATCCCTTTTTACCCTTCTTTAAAGGATGAATTGAACTGTATTTCAGTGCCTGAATTTCTAGAGTTTGTGACATTCTCTTAATGTAGGTTCTGGCTTATTTATATCCAAATACATACAAATCTACCTACACTAACAGGTACATCCATAGTACCCATCTTTTCAAGCACTACATACATTTTAACTATTAGCCCGTTCAGTTTCTCCACCACATTTCCAGGTCATAACCCCACTGTTGTCAGCAATACTTAGCCCTTGACTCCCTAGCAGTATTTCTTCAGCAGTGGCAGACAGGGCTGTCAGGCAACCAGGGAATCTAAACCAAAGAAAAACTGTTACAAGGAGAATATGGGACAGGCAGAGGAGCGAGTGGAACTAACAGACTAAAGGCCCAAGGGAGAGCAATGAAGAGAGGCTGGGAATAAGGACAGCAACATTTGGGAAGATTTTCTCCCAGTGTGGGCAGCAGCAGCAGCAGCTGCCGCCAATACTGCTAGGGACAGTGTCAGATCAAGCAGGAGTTCACCTGTCGTGAAAGCACAGCACCAGAACGGGCCTAAAGCTCTTAGCATCCCATGTTCAAAACAATACACAACTAAGTACAAAGACAGAACACAGGACTAACTGAACGGATTCATTTCCTAAACCTGGATGTCTCTTTTAGATGCACAAAGTCTCTCCCATAGGACCTGTGATGCATCTACCAGGTCTCAGATACCTCAAATCTCTACGTTTAGGGTACTGAATACTAACCACTGTGTCCTGTTTTAGGCTTTGACCCCCTGCTCCTCATCCTCAAAGCGGGACAATGAACAGGGACCGGTTCTGACCAACTTGAGGTAGAACAGCTCTGACCCAGGCTGTACCTGCAGCTCGCTGATGGATCTAACCCAGGGTAGTGGGCAGCTCAGCTGCCTGCCTGGCTCACCCACGAGGCCACCTCTAACAGCTTACAGAAACCCCTGCTCCCTGTCACGTGTGTTGAATGCAAACTGTGTGCAGCTGAGCACTGTCATTTCCCACAATCACAGCTGTACAACTCAGAAGAAACAGCGTAATCAAGCACCAGGCATCCCCTATTACCACAACCACGTGATCGAAGCCTCACCACCACACAGCCTTTTTCCCCTACCCATCCCGTCTGCTTTTACCTGGTCTCTTTCAGTCACTGCCATTCCTCACCAAAGCTCTCAAGTAGCCGTGACAGGAATGTCTGAGGAGATGAGACAGAAGCACCTACAGCAAATAAATAAACCAATAAAGCAATAAAAAGACAAAGTGAGAGAACAAGGGGGACATGAGCTGTTCAGAGGCTTGAAGGCCAGCCCATAGAGTCACTCAGTCTAGACTCCAGATGTGAACGCAGAGCCTCAGTGAGTGCAATACGGGACTGCGTAAATATCTCAGCCAGATGTCTCAGGGCCCAAGCTACAAATCCTCACAAATGGTGACAGGGTTGGCTGTTGCTGTTCGCATAGCTCTGCTTCCAAGAGAATCAGTGGTCATTCAGTCAGCAGCAGTTCATTTTTGCTGCCAGATGGGAGGGAAAACCAGGCTCAGAGTTGCAGTTAGTCTCATAGCAAACTCAGCAGTCGGTGGATGGGTCATGGAGCCCTCTGTGGGTACTGAGGTTAGCTCAAAATAGCAATCTGGGGAAAAAGCTGAAAAGATTATAGTAAACATAAAAGCACATGATCCTAAACTCCTAAATAGACTAAAGTAATGGGCTGCCATGTTAAGCACCTGAATTCACATTTAGATCTTCAAGACCTCTCCCATTTGGTCAACTAAATTTACAGATGCTTAACGTTACACGATGGAATTACCTTACATTTCAGTTGCTGCGTTACACTGGCTCCAGGGAGCTTGATGCTTGTATCTGCACTTTCACAAACTAAGTATTCCTCTGCCTGACTTCGGTGTTCCCAGAACTTGTCTCCTAGGTGGGTGCCTCACAGAAAGCACCTGGAGGGAATGTGACCACCTTCCTGTCTATTGGCAGCTGGATATGTCTCTTGGGAGGCTGGAGATTAGGCTCCCTCTTCTGCCTGAGTTAGACCAGAGAACCAAGCCTGTCTCTCCCAGGAAACATCTCTAACCACTAGGCTATAGCGTATTTTAAACCAAAGATTTCCCAGTCTCTTGGATTTATCCCATACTCCGTTTAAAAAAAAAAAAGTATTTATTGCAGCAGGGGATAGGACTTGGGGCTCTGCAGTGAAAGTCCTTATATAATCCACCCTGTCACTGGCCCAATTTAGGATATATCAATTTATGACCCAGATTCTCTTCAGCAAGTCACCCAAAATTGGAACTGGCTGAATAATTTATGAGATGATTTGTAAGCAAAAGCCCTGAGTTGGTTACTCTGATTCACAAGGATAACATTATTTATGATTTTTTTGTTCAGACATAAGGCATGAACATGTTTTAGGATGGCCAATAATTGTCCCAAGATTTGCAGAAGGATTGTTTCATTCTCCTGTTTTAGAGTGCCAATAGCAAAGTGATTCATACAGTATAAAAGACGCGCTTTTGAACCAAACAGCCCAGAAAAACTTGACAGAGAGACATGTGCTACCATATCAATCTCCTATTCCTGTAGGTGCAGTTACAGTCTGAGGTTGGGCCCACCAGAGAAGTATCTAAAAAGGCCATTGTTCCTCTCTCCTCTTCAGACCTAGGCTCACAGACATAACTCGGAGTCAAAAAAGATTAGGATAAATTCCATTACTTCATACTAGCCACAGGCTAAGGGTCACATATGAGCAGTAGCTGATGCAGTGTGACTAGTTAAGCTGCCATGGCTAACCTCTTGGGACTGTGAGCCCCAACTCACAGCCATTTTTCTCTCGTTTGGTCCTAAGGGAGGTCAGACCTGCCAAAAGACGGGCTCCCACAGTGGTACATTGCCCATAAAGGTTGCAGGGGCTTACTCTGATTTATACCTGTACCACATCTGACCCTCAAATCATTGCTGGGATCCACTTAGTTCTAAACAAGATGTTTCCCGAGCTGCCACATTCAACCCTGGGTCTAAATCAGATTTATCTGAACTGACAGGTGTGTATGTTTTCAAGGTCTAATTAATTTCCCTCCCTATCCTGAACAACATAACCCCAAAAACATAGTACAGAGAGAACTGTGCTGGACATGTGCATCCTTTTCCTTATTATTCTGTACTTTCTCAAGAGAAAAGGCATTGAGTATAACGGTCTAAATAAGAGTTAACTCCAAGATCTAAACAAGTATATTGAACAATTTATTCAGAGCACATCATGCTGTTCTTCCACCTCTTTGGTAATGAATGCACAGCATCACCGTGGCTGAAAGTTAAAGGGGATATTTCTTCTGGCAGTGCCCTCCAGGTCCCTTAGGCTGGCTTATGCAGCAATTGTGTTGTCAGTTTGGAGTTTTCCCAGGATCTTCTATGGCCAGGGATGCTACAGGCCATTTTATTAAATGTCAATGCCCACTGCTGATTAATTTTTGAAAAAAAATCAACCATAGAATATTTTTTTCCTTCTGCTCCACATCAAAAGCACATCTATTAAAAGGTCTTTTCAGAGGGGGTCCTTTCTTTTGGAATGAAATAGCATGAAAGAGCTGTACTTGTAACCCTACTGTGCACCACTGACTTTCCCATACCAGGAGACAGCAAATTTTCCTTGTCTTGCCCTTGAATCTGCAGCAGCGTTGCAACCCCTCTTCCAGCACAGGCTTAGAACTCACCTCTGACTCATAAATGCCAGCTCCAGTGGGTAAACAGTTAATCAGCAAGTAGACAGAAACATAAGATAAGTGAAACTTTTCCTCTTGCTGGACAGATCTCAGAGAGGGGGAATTCATGTAGATCAGTAAAAAAGTAGGTGTTGAGATACAGTGTTGGAGGAGGGTGCAGAAATTCCAGAATCCTTATCTTCATCCCTGAAAAAAATCAGAGTCCTTCCAACCACAGACCACAGCACGTTCCTCTTTGTGGAAGATCAGATTTATTTTGCCATTCACACAAATGCAGTAGCCGCCTGACAGCCTTGAAGCTGCATTCCTCAATGCCTGTGGCCATATCAAATTTTTGGAAAGACATGAGGAACCATTTTCAGGAAAATGGTTCTTCATTTACTCTTTGACTCTCAAAGAATGTTTTGTCTTCCTCTCTGTTTTGTGAAGTGCTGTCAACACTTACAGTGAAGTTTATTGTAAATACACAATAATAACAACTGCGTGCATTCATCTCTGATTCAATTCCTATGTAAATTTATGTTAATATGTATGCAGATTAAGTCTGCCCCCCTTGGTCCTGGAAAGTTGTCAGAATGACACATGGGTTCTGAAAAGGTTGTGTACTACTGATCTGCAGTTTTTCTGTAACAGTCAATAACTGGCAAACCGACAACAAGGGACTGTGGGTATTTCTCTTCACTTTTGCTGGATAAATCAGTGGAGTCTTCTATACAGAGTTAAAAAAAAAGTCTCTAAATGCAGTCTCTAAAACCATGATCTGCCCATTTTTATTTTTATTTCACAACAGAACAAATATTCATAGGTGGGATCTTTTGAGGAATGGGGTGGTACAAGGGAGTCTTGCTAGTCAGCCTTCAAGAACTGACATGCCATCGTCTAGACAGAAAAGCAATTTTTCTCCCTAATATTTAGTAACTGCTAAACCAATGCTTAGAGTTTATGGATAGTCCTCCTCACTTTTTCCTGTCTAAATTAGTGCAGTTTTTAAGAGAGCTCAAAAAGGTCACTTATTTTATTCTCTCCTTCTCAGCCTCCCTTTTCTCTGTTTTAACATGGAAATACACTGACCTTCCACCTGTGTGCGCGGCCAGAGCCATTCTGAGCACTCAAGTCACACCAGCGGCGAGGTAGCCGGAGTGCTACAGTTAGCTGTTCTCTGCTTTCCTGCCAGGGATGTTTGGCGATGACACTTTCTGGTACTTTGCAGTAAATAGAAACTAATCTTTAGTTCATCCCAGGGCTGAGTCCCTACAAGGCTCCCAGGCACTTCTTAAATAATCACAACGGGACATAAATTGGGACTTCAAGAGATACATGTGCTCTTTGCACAGGGATGAATTTCCAGTAATCCAAAAAGGGATGGGGAAATCGCTATCAGAAACAGCAGGCGCCACAATTGTTGGCTAGGAAGATACACCAGACAACAAAACTCCAATTGCCAGAAAGTATTTATACTCCTGCAGTTCACAGCTGAGGACTTGATCCTGACCTTTGATACACAAAACAGATTTGCTCTGCAGCTGGAAACTCAGTTGCAGCATTTGTGCTTGGAGGGTAAGATTGTGCCCAGAGCTGATAAAGGTGGGAGCTGAGTCATCAGTTCTGAAGTAAGGCAGCAATCTCCTGACCAGAATCACTTCCACCCTAACAACTCTTAACGGACCTAGAAGGCCAGTGATTTTTGGAAAATAAACGAAATAAGAACAGAACTGTACCCCATACAGCAATAAGAAACTTCAGTCACCCATTTCATTTGGTCCTTTCAGCTGGTTTAAAGACTGACACTGAGAAAAACCCTTTCTTCTCCAAGCTCTTTTCAGTTGACTCTGGTTTAGAGTGTTATTTCACTCTACTTTTTTAATCTCATTTTATTGAAGGCATTCGTAGCCCCAAGAGCAAAACAAATAAAATAAAAGCAATTAAAGCCTGGAAGGAATCTGTATTTTTTCTTTGAAACAGAGCCCCATGTCAGACAGCTTTCCACGTACCTTGTTCAGTGTAGGTTACATTATGGCATCCCATCAGGCCCATTCAAACCAGGTTGCAGAAGTATTGTGGCTGGGATCCAACGCTGCCTTCCTGCCTGCAGTAGCTGTTGGTGGTGATTTCATCTCAATCATTTTCTCTCTTTCCACCTCTCATGCAGCTGCCTGCCTGTCTTGATAGGACCAAAGTGTAGCTCATGGAATCTATATGATAATCACAAAAATAGTTATTTCTGCTGAAAAATGGATTTAATTCCCCCTCTAAACCTTTGTGGATTGCCAACTGGGGGTGTGAAACCAGCTGGCAAAAGATGCGTTCATTTCAATTTCATGACTTTCACATACTGCAGCTTCCTGACTTTAAATGGTTCCTCTCCTCTCTAATGAGAGCACTAAGGCCTTGATTAACAGCCCTCACTTTAAACAAAGTTTCGAAGAAGATTATTTTCGTGGTAGCTTCTCTGGGGATGTCTGACAGCCTGCTCAATCCAGGGCAGCCAAGTGCCTCTTCTCCGAGCATTTGTCAGAGTCAGGCTTGGTGAAGATTTGTATCCCTGAGTACTCTGCAAGTAACTCGCACAACAGCGTGGGAAGAAAGCTTGAAAGTAGTGCTGGTAAAACAGTGAAAAACTAATTTCATCAATGTTTTCAAAATGTAAAGGCTTGGAATGGACCCTGTTTTACTTATTTAACTCTTTCAACCCTTTTCTTATAAAATACATTTTTATTTACTGAAAATCTTGTATTCAGTACATTGTTTGCTAGTTTTTTTAGTCCAAATAGGATTTTAGAGAGATGACTAGGCAACATGGGAGAAAAGCCTGATATGTTTTTTGACAATCACAGAGAAAGGGAAGGCCATCTCTTGGGAAAGAGTCCATCAAGCCAGGTAGAGCCACCTGGGTCAGAGCCTTCAAATGGTTGAACAGTGATATAAGATGCAAATATTGAAATCAAAGGTATCATCCATGGAAAAGTACTATTTGCTTGCAGACTCTGGCTTTGCAGACTCTTCCAGCTGCCCACTTAGTCAGTGGAAGTCTTTAACAGACAGTAGATGAGGGCCTTAATCATAACTGAGTCCCTGAATCTGGACTTACAGAGATTTTAAACAGGCTCTATGAGCAAGCTTGCTTGAAAAGGACTGCAGTATACATCCTCCCTGGTCACAGGCCAAGGTGCTCCCACTTTGTGACCTTGCCTCCTTTTCACTGATCTCCCCTGGGAGATGGGAGGACAGCAAGGCCCTTTCAGTGCAAGCCTGCTGACAGTACTTGAAGTTATGTCTAAATTGCAGTCATATGGTGACTGCTGTGTAGCGCAGGCTAGTACGTGCCCCAAGCTAGACTTAAAACTGTCTGCGAACCAACAGTAGTTGTGTCAACACAGAGCTCAGCCTCAGCAAACCTACATGAAAAGGTACAGCTAATTAACGTGTGCTGTGTACTGCGTTGCCATAACTTGACTGCTACCAGCATTTGAACTAATTTAAACCTTCCTTGATGTTTCTGTACCAGACTACTGTCACTGTGTTTGCCATATGCAGGAAAACTAGTATGCTGCTACTAACCTGACAACCCCAGAAGGCATGACTGAGCTAGGATTAGACCAGAGTTTTTGTTTAACATTTAAATGAAGTTTTGCTTTAGTTATGCTTATTTGTAGGCTTGCTTTTGGCAGTCAGAAAGTTTCATTTACATTCAGCCAAAGCATGAAAAGAAATACTGGGGCTTGGGGGAGTGGAAGGAAAATGGAAAGGGGAGGGGGAAAGCAACCCTAAACAAAAGCTCTCATGAAGTTGATAGCACCACCAGACTAGCAAAGCAAGCAAAAGAGAGTAAAAAATTCCAGGCACAGAACTCAGAAGCTGCAGCTCTCTTCCAGGGAAGCAATACACTGCATCTCATTTCTGCTGTGCCTACTGATACCATCTACAGAAAATCCATCACCAGTTGAAAGAGGGCTGCATTCATTGTCAATGCACTCCACCACTTTGGTGTTCCAGCTTTCACGAGTTTATTAGATGCACAGTCATGGACTTTTCTATGAAATAGAAAGACAATACAAGCTCCTTTACTGTTCCCTTATAGAACCATTAGGAACTCTGTTCCTTTATATATTAATTTTCCTCTTATTGCTTCAGCTATCAACAACTGCTATAAATTTACCTTAAAGCAAACTGTGGCATATATCTCTATATATACCTACACACACAAATACATACATACATACATATATATACATGTACACACAAAAAGCCCAACAGTGAATAGGAGAAAACTAACACTTGATTATGAAGTATTACAGCTTAAATATTAGATATCTTTCACACTTGTTTCTTCTTCTGTCATAATTCTGTTTCTAGGATTATGATGTTTTCTTCCTGCACACCTGTCCTTCAGGAAGGATCTTCCTTTTGGAAGATCCCATTGAACTGGGATACTCACAGAAAATTATCTGACTAGTTTGTATAGAGGGAAAGAATAACTTTGGAATCAAGTGACTGAAAAGAGCAAGGCTAAAGTAAAGCTTAGATTAGAGCACAGTCAGTGAAGAGCGGTAATAGCTATGGAGCCTTTGTCTTTGAACAGGAGCTGAAAAGGGCAAATAGGTTCAAGTTAACAGTGCCAGAATGGCAACTCAGTGAAGTCACTGTACACATCCCCACCAAATCCAAGGAGCTTTGGTCCAACACTAGGACTTGTCCCTGTGCTATAGTTTCTTATCGTGTCATACCTCCCTCCATACATATTTGCTTCTAGTAGCAATATGGATGCAAACTTCACTCAAGTGAGAGGTAGGACTGGGAGAGCGGTGTGCTTGAAACCTGATTTAAGAGGACTGCATTGGATTGGATAGGATTGGATAGGACTGGATTGTGGGTTGGTGTCAGCCCTTCCATCCCTAAGACTTAAGAAAATGGTAGGTCTCTGATCATCTTAAGAGACTCTTCTCTCTTGATTCACATTTAGGAATCTCTGTAAGAGTCATAACAACACATTTTCATTTTCACCTAGTCAGTGCCAAGCACAGTGAATAGAAAATAAAGAAAATCACCTGCAAGTAGTTGCTGTACCTCATAAACAGAGCACCGAATCGTTAGTCACATTAAAGATAATAAAAACAAGACTCTTCATCCAGAAAACCTGTGAAGTTGCTGCTTGTGAAGCATCATCCAATTGTTTGTCCTCAACAGCCAAAAATGATGGGAAGCAAAGCTGCTCTGCCTCTTCTCTGAATGAAGAGCTTTCAGCCATTAATAAAACACACAACTAGATTCGGAGTTCTACTAATGGACTTTGCTACTGGCATGGATGGTGTGAAGTCCATGTCAGGATCAATACTAGAGGTTTTGTATTGTCGTATGCCCTTGGTGCAGTGTTAGTGACAATATTACAGTCTCATACTCCAAACCCAAGTTTGTACATACTGTTTCTCTTAGCACTTCATTATGTACAAGAGACAACCATTATATAAACCAATAAAGATGTACATATCCCAACCCAGAACACAAGAAAGACATGCAATTCCCACATGTAATTCAGATTGAAATATTATCCAATGTGGCAGGCATCCCAGGATCTTAACTTATAAAACGAGCATTTCAGAGCTTTTGCTGGGGTGGGGGGAGGTGGAGAAAAAAGAAAAAGGAAATTAAATACTACCCTGACATCTTGAAAGGAGGCAGTCACCTCTCCAGGACTTCTTCCTGAATTCAGCAGGGCTCCTTGCCTTGGTTGGATAGCAACTGCAGTTTCGTTAGTCCATGTATGCTCAGATATCTGTAACACAATGCAGTTTATTCCATAGCCAAAAGACATTTTTACTTTCCCTGACTAGTGAGGGGACAGGTCAAGCTGATGTCACTCTCCCTTTTTCTCACAAGACAGTTCTAATATAACAATAGAGGGCAAGTATAATTGGTGGGAAAGGAGGAACAAGGGGAAAGAAGGGAAGTAAGTTTGACCTTACATAGGTCACTTCTATACACTTTTGGAAGGTCTCACGGAATGGCATTTTCTTCATCTGTTGGTGAAACTGGACCTGAAGTCTGCTCTGTCTCCCCAAAAAATCAGTGTCTTTTGTATTGAGAATGGGCTTGTTTTGGTTGCTCTGTCCTAAGCAGAACACCATAAAAATTATACGACATAGGATCCTCCTCAGAAACATCATTTTGTGTCAGAGGATCTCAGAGCTTAAACATTTCCTATCAGACACTTTATTCTCAGAGGAGCCTAGCTTTCTGCAAGAGTCCTTTGTAGTCCAGCTGGATGTCATTACATAATTAAGCATATGAGCCAGGAGGAAGTCTTGAGCATGGCAATTCTACAATGTAAGATCAAAATGTTATTCTTCCTTTCAAAAGATCTAGTGCCATTTGTTGTAATACCTTCATGCAAGGGATCAAATATAGTATTGATTATTCATTATTACCTTTAAAGAGGTCAGTAAGCTTCTGGAATTCAGAAGACTTCTGGGGATCTGAAGGGATATAAGGCCTCAGGGCTTGATGACTCATCTTGACCTGAAGCTTTGAAATATCACCTGCTGTCTGGATTGTTCCTGTTTGCTGCCTGGGATTTCAAAGTCTCTCTCTCTCTCTCTCCCCCCGCCTTTTTTCCCCCCAAGGCATCAGTCTTACAGACATCGCCAGATCAAGAGAAGCAAAGAATGCAAAAGAAAGTGAAAGTGAGAAGACCATGAGTTGGGAGCCCAGCTGGTATACATCTGCTTTGCTAAGCTTGAATTGAAAATGAGTATCATTATTCTTGTTCTGCATGCATCCTACTGTGTTTAGTTATTGCATCACATAGAAGAGGCAATGGCCATATTCTGTGGCTAGCTCCACTGTGTTCAACATGGGTTAACTAACTGTTCAATATCCTAACACAGGGAGTTTTTCAACCTTTCTGTGCCAATTTGATCTTCAGGCATGCTCAAATGAAGGAATGTGTAGAGGACACTGGGGGTGTCATTAAGTGGAGACCCTGACAAAATTTAACACGCTGTCTTTATCAACTTAAGAAAAAAATCAATGGCATATTCATCTAGACATTTTCAACAACATTGCCTGTATGTTGTAGAATAAACCTCCAAGAGTGTTTTTTGGCAGATGGTTAAATATTTAAGTAGTTTGCCGCAGATTTTAAAAAATTGAGATAATTAGAAGACTTGAAGCAGTTAATATTTATTAGTCACAAAGAGTTTGACAGATTGGATGTTTTCCTACCCACACATTCTCTAGCAAAAAAAAATAAAGCCCTTATCTGTCATTGTATATGAAGCAAGCTTTTATATGAAGCAGAAGTAGAAGGCATGGACTTTCTAGGTTTCTCAGTATGAGATACTGAGATTAGTGGCTACCACTTAATTCAAGAACAGGCCAGAAAACAACATGGAAATGATGAGGTCTCTGTGGAAATGCACAGAATTCACCCTGGAAAGTGCCCAGGACAGAAACCTGAGGACTGACTCTTCTGCACCACTTAAGCATTCACTATAATTTTGGTATCTCTAGCAAGGTTGCAGGGCTACTCCAGTCACTGGGGATTATGAGACAACCCATTTTCTAATAGCTTTGCCCCTTCTGTTGGCCTTCCTTGCAGGAGAGAAGATGCATGGAGCAAAGGCAGACCAGTTCTGTGGCACTCCAGAACTGCATAGGAGAAGACTCCTTAAATAGCGAACTAAACTGGCAGAGAGGAGGCCAAGAACTGACAGATTACTAAGCCTTCTCTAGGGCCCAGTTTCACCAGACACGTCCTCTTTTATCTGTCCAGAAATCTGACTGAAAAGAAGCAATGGGACATTTGCCTAGGCTTTCTGGCTGCCCCACAGACAGGTCCGAGCAAGAGCAGTAACATGCTTCTCACTAGGCTGCAGATATCCAGCTATGCTGAACACACCAAGGAGCTCAGCTCAGCACTTCCCATGCCAAGTCAGGCCAATACAACTGCACTGAGCCAACAGCCAACCCATACAGACAGCAGGTTGGATGAGCTCAGGATGGACATACGGGTGTCGGCACAGCACATACATGGTAGGTCTAATGCATCATCCATCTGTCAGACTGTCATGTTCAAACAGTATCTGTGTGCAGACAAAACCTGTGCAATGGACGTACACGTTGCTATTACTGCATAATAGAGCAGCCACTTGGAACTGTTACCTTCTTTTCATAAGACTGATACTGACTTTGTCAGTGATTCATGAAAAACATGAAAGTAGCATCAGTGTTATACTACATAGCTGACTGGCTAGAAAGAGATGCATGTCCATTATATCTTACCTCTCTTTTCTTAATAGCACCACTGAATGGTCAGTATGTGCCCCAGTATGAAATCCCTTGGGCTCCTTTACATTCAAAGGCAAACAGAAAGTAAGATAAACCCAAACAAGGTATCTCAGTAATGACATTTGCATGTATCCACATGCAGCGTTAAAAAGAACGGGTGCATAGGATTGACTGCGGCAGGCAGGGGGATGAATGGAAAGGACTTTCATCAGTGTCTACACAGCAAGGTCAAGGGCAGGCAGTAATATATAATATACCTGCTGTAACTCTTACCTGGTACAGACCAGTAGGGCAGGACCAACTGCCCTGGCAGGCTGAACACAGTCCTGATCTGGAGTCACCCCAGCACTGCCCTCAAGGGAACCCAAAAGAGGGACTGGAAAGCAACCTTGGATACGGACCTGTGCCGATGCCAGTTTGCTCGCTAAGGGGATGGTACCTGGAGCAGAGTGATCCCCTGGCTACACCCTCCCACACTGTGGTCAGAAGAAATGAACTGCTGAACCCACTAAGGGGATTTTTTTTATCCTACAAAAATCTTTAAGGGCCATCCCTATTGTATACAAAAGGATAGGATATTTTTTCAGCTTTTTTTTTCTCTATTAATATTATTTTTGAGATATTTTTCCCAGTGCCTTCTTTTCAGACAATAGCAATTCATGCTTTATTTATCTCATTGCTATAGTGAGGCTCTGGAGGACTGGAACTGGTAGGGTTATGAGATATAATGAAAGCAAAGCCAGTTTTAAATGAACAAAGACTCAGAAGTTTCAAGCTTTCATAGGCTTTCTTTGATTACTAAAAAGCATGTTGGAGAAAGTCTCTTAAAGTTTCAGTATCCTTCCTCTTCAAGGAGGGACCCACAATCCTCAGCCCTAAGAGCTCCAGCAAGACTCATTGCAAACCAGAAGACAAGACAAGAATAGAACCTAGCAATAAAAAAGAAGCCGCAACCTTTTAAAAAACAAATATCACAGGATTCCTTTATACACCATAAAGAAACAAAACGGAAACGAACCTACATTGTTTCCTCTTCAAGTACCCAGAAAAAAAATCTGCACCTTAAAAAGGTTTGACCTCAATATAGGCCATAATGTAAAAATGTGAGGATCTTGGAAACTTGTGCTTTTCCTGGACTGAGGCCCAGAATTTGTAATATATCTTGCCTGTTACTATTTTTCTCGCTTCTTCCAAAGTAGAAAAGGCTCTTTTGAAGAAACGTGTTTTCTAGACACTTTGATATGCCAGAGGTGGGGTCTGTTTAAATACTTCAAGTTTGATATATACACATATAGTTGTAACATTTTCTGGATATGAGCCAACATTGCCTGTCCGGATCCAGTTCTTACCATCGATATGTTGTGAGACACTAGACAGAGTGGTCTCTACCCCAACATGTAGAGTATACGCTAGGCCAGGCAGATAATAGTAAGACAGACAACTTGCTGTGCCTTTATCTTCTTCACCGCAGTTTTAATGAGCAGCACCTGAAAGAATTTATGCCCATATTAAAATCTTCTGCCTAAGTGAAAAGAGGGCTGCGAGCATACACTGGTAGTGCATCACATCTGCTTGGAAAAGGAACTCCTCCCCCCCCTTACTTCACACAAGGAAATCTGTCAACAGTTTGATCCAGTGACTGACCATCAATGGGATGAGTACTCTTTCAGAGGCCATTTTCCTGGGCTGGTCACAACGTGGTCTTGCACACTGACCTGCTCTTCTGTTCCTGATGCTCTCCAGGCTGAGCTGAAACTGCAGCTACAAACCATTAAGCCTGCCGTAAGAAGCACATGGACTGTCACATACATCTCTTTGCTTACTCTTTTTGGTATCTAGAGAATATATATGCAAATGTTTTCCTGTATGCTATCTCATACCAGTTGACTGAGGGCATCAGAACAACAGAGAGAGTGAGAGACAGAGTTTGATTAATATTTTTCCTCCAGATACACCTCTAAATCCAGCTAGAAGGGGACCAGACATACAATAATTCATGTTTACTAGCCCCACTAAAATTAATTCCTGCCATATCTTATCAAGCAATTGGTCATGAGAGAAAGTTGTCCCTACTGGAACATGCATAAGTCACTCTAACTTTTGTGGCTGCGAACTGAAAGCATTTCTTTCCCCACCTTCCAATGTTTGCTCAGGTGCAGTTTGGTTTCCACATGAACTGATTCGGGAGAACCTGCCTCAACCAGCAAGCTAACAGGAGTCACCAACCAACTTGCACTGACTGCAAACAAAGTCCTCATCTTGAAAGAGTCTGTTATGTAAAAGTACACTACATAAAACCATCTTTGTATTTCTGACTTATTGTAAGTCCTTAGGTGATTTGCCTTTAAGGATGACTAAATTTTTAATCAATCAGCAAAGCATGCAGTATGTAAAGTTCATGCTAGCTTGAGAAGCAGTGGATTGTGTTTTTCCCCTGGTGAACAACCCCCTTGCAGCCCATGAGCTTTAGCTGGTGAGGTTATGCAGCCTATCTGCTAGGACTGCTCTCAGCCACATGCCTGACTGCACTCTCAAGTCTCAGGGCCAAGAGTAAACTTTAAAGGAACCCTGCCAATTAAATATAAGCAGAAAACAAAGACTGTATTTTTAACGAAAGCAAATGTGATCAGAAAAGTTCTCACGATGCTGGAACCAATCATTATTCTTATTATTTTGCATTCAGTAAAGATGGCTTTTAAGTTCATTTGAATATTAAAAACTGTCATGAAAACAAAGCTTTCTAAAAATTAGAGTTGATCAAATTGTCCACTGACCATTGGAAGTAAATGAAATACATTTTACTAGTGGTGAAAAGTAAGCCTAATTTCAAAAGACAGTAAAGATTTTCTGTGCCAAATGTTTTATAGTCTTGTTTTGTGGATCTTACAAGGGTGGGGAAAAAAAAAAGCCTAGATGGCATGCATTATCTACAAGAGGCAAAGACAAAACATTGCAGAAAGGTTATCCCAGATGAATTCCAGTAAACTCTTTATATCACATCATAGTCCAAATAGTCTACAGCAGGTTGCAGAAAACATATTTGAGGAATGACATAGGCAATTTTATAGAAAGTACTTGGATTAGTTCTTGTACTCTCTCTATTTTAAATATAATTGATTCAGTCCTTAGTTCAGATAAAATACTGTTCCAGCTTCAGTGTTTAACTGTTCTGCTGGATTGGGACCCTACCTACAATGAATCTAACTGCACAGAGACTCCAAAGAGATTTTCTGGACTTAAAAAAGTCAACATTTTCAATCCCTTTATCTTGTTTTTCTTTTCAACATTAAAAGCAAGTGGTGAGCATACCACTAGAAGCTCCTCTCCAGTACTCAAAGGGCCTTGATTCTAATCTTGTCACACTATGAGACAGCTAAAAGCTATGACAGGGGAGATGGTCATCTGTTTGTTAGAGCCTGCCAAGAGCTTCTAGTGCAGTCTGAGCAGCATACTACCAGGAAAAGCAAGAAGCATATAAACAATTTCAGGTTGTCCAAAACAGATGCCGTGTTGTCTGCTACACTAGATTTCTTGGAAAGAGATCTTGTGGGAATGTATTGGATTCATTTCTCTTGGGGCCTCCTAACACCCTCCCTGAAAGTCTCAGGTACGTGCTGAACAAAAGGGAGAAGAACAAAGCATTCTGCCTTAAAAAGCCCTTTGATCCGATGAACTTTTGCTTAAAAGAGAAGCGAGAATGTGACCATTCCAAAGGAATCCCGGTGATTTCTACTATGGTTTCCATAATTCAATACCTTACAATTATGCATTTCAAAGTCATCTGAAAGAACCAATAAAGACAGATTGATTACTTTATTTGTATACATCACTATAAGACATTATCACTCAATGCTGCCAAAGCCAATTCCATGCCAGCCCTTGATCTAAAATTAGACTAAGGACGAGGAAGTGTTCTTTCCTCTACAATGATCACCTAAACCTGAATGAGCCAACAGAGGCTGAGAGTCTGCAAAGCAGTCAGTACCAATGGGTGATTACTGATGAAAAACCTCATGACCTCAAGAACAGGCCCCTCAGGACTTTCCTGAGAATGTACACAAATTTCAGCACCCAGCAAACAAGGAGCTCAAAATATCCACTAGGGATAGGCCTTGACATTTACTCAGATAAGGTAACTAGGCAGGGAAGACGGACATCTAGTGCAGCAGCTTGAAGTACTGAGAGTGGTTCTGGTTTCCCAGAAACTGTAAATAGGCTGTAACAGAAGTAGAAAATATTCTGCACTGGCCTCTTCTCCCCGCAGTTGCTCCGCTAGGAAGAACAGAGATCTCACAGTCTCAGTCCCTGCAGTTCTTCCCAGCCTGAACAGTGTGGAAAATTTCAGCCCTGTATCTGGGCGGAGGTAGTGCCAATTAACCAAACTTCTCATTTCTCAGAAACATGCATGCCATTTCACAGATACTGAGTGGAGGTCAAGGAAATGTCTTTTGGCCCTGACTTCCACAGACAGTTTTAGCACTTCTTCACACCCATCTGATTGCACTTGGATTTGAGCACTTGCTTAAAGTCAAGAATCTGTTTCCTGCTCCATGGAAGACAATGCCTTCCATATAATCATGACCTAACATAAATATAGGTGAGCACTAAACTTCCACCACAGCTGCTCCATCTGGGACCACCTGTGAGAGCTTACACTAAGCAAAGGATTGTCCTCATCTAACTCCACAACTGCTCAGCCTGCTATCACCTTAAAATACAAGGTGGGTTTGTACGTGTGTACGTAGGGACATACACCTCATGTCATTTTCTATGCATGCTTCATGCGCGCACAGCACACGTAGGCCTAGGTCCATGAGGGTGTGTGTGCATGCAGGTAGATAAACAGATAATCTGGAATTATTTCAAAGCAAGTGAAACATTTTTCCTTTCTTTCTAGTTGTTTCACAACAGCTTGGCCTTGGGATCTTCCAGGGAGCTGTATGTATGAGTGACATATTTGCCTGTTTTTACAGCTCCTGCCTTATGTCAATTTAAGCATCTTTCCTACACCTGGAGGAGTTCAACAAACATCAGCTCACAGGTGTCACCCTCCACTGGCTGAAGGCTGGCTCCAGAGAGTCTAGCCAATATCTGCTTTGGCTATTAACGGCCTTGGAGAGACCAAGCTCAGTGTGTGGGGGT
>VYZW01029946.1:38574-73759 GCA_013401315.1 Balaeniceps rex | reverse complement strand
AAAAAAAGGAAAACAACTATCACTAGTCAGCTTGAAAGCCTTGCCCTGGAGGGCTACCCTGTATTTCCTGGAAAAGTTCCTCAAAGGAATGGGAATTCTGCAGAGATGGATCAGGGAAGAAAATAAAACCCTCAGCTGGTTCCAAGGAGACTGCTAGACAATAAGTGGCCCCAAGTAGTTAATGCACAACTGCCCTTTTGAGAGATCTCTGGACTTGAAGTCATCCCATGAAAACCTCTATAAAAGCTGTATTCCTGGAGGCAGGGTAAAGCAAGGGATGATACTACTGATGCTGTGCTCTATGTGCTAACCGGGAAAGGGTGGGTCATTCTTGCAAAGCTAATCATGAACATCCCCTCCCTGTAATCAAAAACCAGTCTCCATAAAGAGATTTTTGTGATAGAAAGTGTGGATCAATTTCCACATCAGACATAAGCTGAAGAAAAAAATGTTTGCAGTGTTTGGCTTCATTATCTGGTACTCAGAAGTAATTGCTTATCTAGCTCAGAACGTAACCAGTTGCTCAAGCCACGTTTGCTGCTTTCAGTCCATCAGTCTTCCTGAAAGAAGCAATTCTTAAGACACGAAGTGATTGTATTATTTAAAGAGTAAATTATCTGGACTAAAGCAGCTATCGTCTGCCCCTTATAAACTAGAAACAAATGAGCAGTGGAAAGGTTTAATGGAACTCTGGAATTCATACTGCAGATATTAATTGAGGTGGTGGTTACTAACAGTGGTATCCCCTTTTTGCTGGCAGTGACTTTATCTCATTAAAGTACATTTGCCCTGTTTAACCTTGCACCTTGGAGAAAGGTTAAAAACCAGTTGGCTATCTTTACAGGTGCCCAGGAAGGCAACACTTAACAAGAAGAGGAAACCTGCCACTGAGTATGCACAAACATCCCACAGCAATGTTAAATCCATAAGGGATTTGGCACAATGAAATTTAATGGTTCACTCTTCATCCTTTTTAACTCTGTGTTGCAAAAATATTGGGAGTGACTATCTTAGGTCATTGAAAAAGTTATATATGTTAAAAATTTCTAAAACCTGCATAATTAGGGTGTAGCACAAGTTGTGTGTATTAATATGTTACAGGTCTATAACATTGGGAGATGGTGTAAATTCCCAGGAAGGTGAATATTTTTCCGCCCTCTGACATCTACATGTTTTCAGAAGGAAACTTTTCAGGGGATATGAACGAGTTAACCTTCTCTGATCCTGCAGAAATCAGGGAAGTTTTACAAAAGTACCTACTCTGGCTTTTTATTTTCTGGTTAAATTCATAAAACCTTACCAAAGACATGGAGCCAGGTCACAAAGGTAAAATGTGACTAGCAGGTCAGAAGACTGGAGAATGGTAGTTAATCCCTGATCCCTTAAGAGTAAAGGCCATTGTGACTTGTCCTGTACCCAAGAGAAAAAAATTATATTTTTACAAAAGTGTTCTTTACCGAAGGAGGTGGGGAATCCATAAATCATTGTAATGGGCACCTTAGCGACAGCCAGCTAGGATATCTGGAAAGTGACATGATGTGTACTGCCAGAAACTGCATGGATTGGGTGACCAGGAGATAAGAAGTGTTTTTCTGGCCAGTGGTAACCGGCAAGGCTTTCTGTCACACCGCAAGGTGGCAGGGAGCACACCTGAACCCTGAAGATCCCCCAAGAAGTTGTCATTTTGCTCTTGCACCCTGCCAGGTTGCAAAGCTGTGCTCCATAGGTACAAGGGTTGGGTCTTTCATGACAAGTCAGACTGGATCCATTTGTCAAAAGTAGTCACCTGCGTGGTGGAAAATGCTGGTTCAGTGTACTCATACTCTGTGAACATTTCATGGAGCTGAGAGATGTCCTTCAAATACTTTTTCTGAATCTGATGGAGGAGGGAGAACCCAGATAATCATTGGGCTCCATTGGGTTAAACACCAGGTCTGGTGTCATCAGTTTATTAAAAAAAAGCTTAGGAATTTGTTTCCAATGACACAATATGTTGCATTCATACCAAACCCACTTTTTTTGCATCTGAAAATGCCTTCTTTCCCCTCAAAAAATCCAGTCTTTCAAAACTACATTTTTAATGTTTTCATTCAGGAACTAACTGATAAAAGCAATAGTTTGCACAGCCTTAATCGAAGTTGAATGGTAAGCAGCAAAGGCCTTCCTTGTTTTTATAACCTTTCTTGCTAAATTATTACCATTAATAATTATATTAATGTTTATTATGGTGGTATTAAAAAACTAATTGAGAATAGGTCCTTTTGTGCTTGGTGCTGTACAGGTCTAGAGGAGCAGACAAGTCTCTCTCTTGACAGAGGTGGAGAAGAGCTTAAAAAGTACAGAGAGCGCGAAGTATTTATTACTGCTTTTCCTTGTCTTGTGACTGGATTCAGAGTGTGTTGATTATAGTGGACTTTGGATCACGTTCACTTAATATTTCTGCCCTTGTTTCTGTGTTGTTCTAAAACCATAAAGAAATCTACAGCATTATCGTGGAACTGGAGAACGGGGCAAGAATTCTTTGCTTTTAGGAATCCAATATGCACAAAGCCTTCCAATCCATGGCTTCTCTTGAATTGAAATTTCATGTCCCTGTCAATATCAATGGATCGATTTTAGAATTTAAATGATAATTGAATCCTTTTCATTATCTCCTGTTTACCATAATAGTTAAATGAATGAAGAATCATATCTGAACTGTTTGTAATCCATATTCTCATGCTCTTGTAAAACTTGTTTCTTTAAATTTTATTATGGTAGCAACTATTCAGTAACTGTCCCTTAAAAGTTTCTGATATACAACTCTTGCCTTGGATCTTAGGTTAAATTTCAGGTGAAACCTTACTTAACTTTTTCTGATTAGAAATCCATCATTATCCAAACCAGAGGAAGATTTGAGGAGAAAGGGAATTAGCAATGATGGCATCAGCTGTCAGTCACTCAAATGAAAGTTGAATAATTTTTTACAATCAAAAGTAATAACTTTAATAAAGAGATCTGAGCTCTTATCAGTCTGAAATAGATAATTTAGAAAATTCTTACCTGTTACTGATTGAGAAAATTACTGCTGTTGCTGCACGTTTCTATCTTGGAAGAATGAAGGAATGTTGTGNAGTTTAGCCAATGGATTCCGTTTCACGGTTTTGGCCTGACTTTGAAGTTCTGGCTCCCTCTGCTGTTCTATAAATATAGAAATTCTACAGATACGGAGGGAAAGAGCTCTGAAGCTAAGTGAAGCATGGCATGCACCCGTGCTGCATGCGAGCGTGCACTCGAGCGGAAGCGCGCTGAAGCAAAGGGACAAAATACAGGAACAGAGCCTAATCCTATTCTCCTTGCTGAGGCAAGATTTCTGTGGGGCTCAAAGAGAATTTGCCTCATACATATGAAAATGTTGCCAGTATCAGCTTTCTCAATTTTTCCATTCCATCACAGACTGATAATGAAGTTTTATTTTAGAAGGATCTAGGCTGCAAGTCCTTAAATTGTGAAAGGGGAAGAGGTACACTGTTACTCAGGCAAAGAACTCAGAAATGTAAGAGCACTGAGAAGGCTGGAAACAGAGGAAAAGATGGATTTGCAGAAGTGCCAGTTTTCTTGGATTTTCCCCAGGTCTTTCTCATGAAAAACCAAGGCAAAAATCAGAATTGCAAATTTTCCTCTTGCATTGGGAAAATACACAGAGTATTTCCAAGGGCTATATCAGAATAACCTTGTTTCGGTCTTTACTTAAAGTGGGGTCTAAGCTATGGTCAACTACTTAACTAGTCCAGTGGCTAATGCTATTCTGGTTCTGGAGCCCTTCTAAAGGTGTGATAAGTAGTTGTAGCAAACATGTGTTTTCATTTGTAGGCATGTAGTATGTCAACAGAAATCAAACTTTTCAATATCAAAATAAGTACAAGCTCTTATCAACTAAACTAACTGTGAAAATAGTTTTTCCTTTGTACTGTATTCTTTCCTTCATTTTTTCTGGTAGCAGCTATTACAGATGTCCCCATCTACTTCAAGCGCTTGGCTGACATCTTTCATCATTAGAGAAATAATCAAAGCAAAAGCAGGAATATTTAAGGTCTTTGTAGGATATTTTGGCATTTCTCATGTCTTATGATGCTAAGAAGCATAAAACTGGAATCTGTGTAATAAATATTGTAAGCTGGAGAGTTGTCTGTAGTTACTGGTTCGCTTCAGGGCGTCCCTGAGTTGCTTCTTATTTTGTATTACTTATTTTTCCCAGCCTCCTTCTCGGGACCTTTATTTACCAGCTAGTTTGAACCAGCACCCCATATCCCAGCATTCCCTTTTACCCAGACGCCTCAGAAGGAGATGACCTTTCTGATCTGGTTAGGGAAGGGGAGATGAAGTCTGTGCTCCAGCTGAGGAGGCATGAGCCCACACAGATCTTGAGCCTCTTGCCAGCTCCTTAGAAAGTAGAAACTTCCTATCTTACTTGAGCCAGAAAAGATGAGATGACTTATTTAGCAGGCCTGTTCACTTCTGTTTCTTCCTTTATTTATCATGTGTTTATTTGTTTTGCTGTTCAAAGCATTAAAGAAAGGGGAGGAAAACCACTAGGAAACAGACAGTCCTTTTACTGGGGAATACTCTGATTTGTGAAGCTGTTCTTCTCGTCCCACTCAGCTTGCAGCATTCCTCAGCCAGCATTCTCCACACCTTCCAAACATTTAAAGATATGCTGTGTCACTTTTATTCTCTCAATTCAGATGTTTGGGCAGAGCCTGCAAACTAGCAAATTAGCATCTGCTCTCTTCTTAAAGTCAACAGAGAACAGCTGCAGCACTGTTCCTGGAAGACTGCTCAGGGCGCTGCCACCCAGGGATCAGGAGATGACCTAACCACCAATGTTTTGCTATGGCATCTGGGACTTTCTTCTTGAAAGATTTTTAGGATGAACTGCTGTATCAACATTCTGGCCATTTTTTGATGAGGTGAATGGGGCTGCATTAGTGTCCTATTACACATATATTCTTTCCACATCATGTCCAAACTGCGGGGTGAAAATGCTCACTATTAACAACCTGATGTGGGAGCAGCACTTGGGTCATTCCAACCCTGCACCAGTGCATGTAGCTGGTACTTACATGAACACAGCAGCCACTGAGTGTAAGCCAAGACATGTGGTGGGGCTGGAGCCGCCATGCGGTAGCTGTCCAGACTGTAGCGTAGAGGGGACGACACTGGAGCTAGCTTGAAATGAGAACAGCAGCAGCAAGACAAAGATGCTCCTCTCATCCCAGGTGGGTCTAGTAGGCTTGGTTCAGCACCTTGCTGAAAGGGATGCTGGTACCTGAGCTGGCTGGTTTGAATCTGGCCATGTTTAATTTCACTGTACAATGGGGACTACTGAACGTGTATCTGTGGAGAGTCTCTGTGAGGATCCTGATCCGTTAAGGCTTTTGCCAAATGCTCAAGCAGTACTTGTATGAGGGTGCATAAAGGTGGAAATTCCTCTATATGCAGGACACTTGCTGCTGGGATGCAACTTCGAAGTACTGTAGTCCCAGCTATTGCTAGTCATGTGCTGGTTTCTGTTCATATCAGTAGGTTTGCATGGACTCTAGCAACCAATGGGCCAGCCCCTGTTTGATGTTTATAGGGAGTGGAGTAAAGAAACTGTAGCTGGCATGGCATGGGTCTGCCCTACCACAGGGCAATAAGAAGGCTTGCTCCCATTCTCTGTCCACAGCATGTGCTCCTGTTACAGGAAGGCACTGGGGAACTGTCCTGTTTTCTCTGCATTTTGTTACATAAAGCAGTTGGACTCCATGGAGACAACCTGTTTCAAGGGGGTGCAGATGCATGGGGAAATAGTCCTCTCTGCACTGGCCAAATAACTCCTTTCTGCAAGTGGTTATGGTGACAGCCAGGCATCTACCAAGAAATATTCATTAGGTGCAATTAAGCATTTCCCTGGGAGTGACAGGATTGTCACAGCAGTGGGATTACAACTGCACTCTGGATGCTTTGAGGGTCTCCTCCAGTGCTCTTGTGTCAGATCTTCAGCCATATCAGCCTTCACTGATGGAGCCCCGAAGCTCTGTCCCTTTCTTTCCTCTGAGCATGGAATTTCAGAGACAATTCTCCTACAGTACATTTAGCAAATCTAATTGTGGTCCAGCATCTGGAGTCCTGCTCTCTCTGACACTGTTAAACAGTGAGCAGTGTCCACAAAGAATACTAGGTGCTCGATGACGAAAGCATATGGAGAAAATGTACCATGGACCAGTATATAGTCCATGTGTATGCTAAGCTTAGCAGGTCTACATGGTATCCTTGTAGGTATTTTGCACAAGTTTGGTTTGGCTTTGTTTTGTCAGAATCTCTACCTCTCTCTGAAGCAGAACTGATATTTTAACCATTTTCAGCCTTCTCCAATTTGTTCACACCCCTCCTTCCATAGAGGGGGAGCTAGTGAAACTGATGTATCTTCCCAGGGCTTTTTCTGAACTGCTTAAATGATGTTCAAGCCTTCAGGAAAGGTCTGTTACTCCTGGATCCCTAGGCAGACCCTTATAAATGCATCTAGCATATAGGAAGCTGATAGCATGATCCCTTTTATATATATATCTCTCTCTCCTTATATATCTCTCTCTATATATAGCTGGGTGAAATACTCTTATCCACTCTCAGCAAATAGAAAAGAGAGTGCCCCTGCAGTGTCTGCTACTTGCAGGTTGGAAGGAAGAGTCATAGCCAGCTCCAGTGATGTCCCCTTCATTACTCCCAAGATGGCACAGGGGGATATTGTCAAAGGGAGCTGCTACCAAGCAGTTCTAGCTAATCCTGAGGGGCAAAGATTTAAGAAGCTACAACTGCATTTCTCATTTTACCTGCTTCCTGGAATCACCTTAATGAATTTCTGGTAGTACCCGGAGCCATGGATAGGTTTTCTTCTAACCGTTGGTACGCTGTTTTCCTTAGTACGTGCACGTTTTCTACTCGTATACTCTCAGCACCGCACTTAGAAATAGACCATGTGACTGTGGGTTTCCACAACAGATATTAAAAAGAAGATGTTGTTTCCAGCAGCTGAAATATACACTTCAGTAAGGTAGAGGAAAGGCAGATGAAGAAAACACCTACGATGTCAGTGTTGAATAAACTGAACACACTCAAACTATTTATCTGGGCCTTTTAAGCTGTACAGCGCTCTTGTTATAATTGCTCTTAATATTGTCTAAATATGTTTTATAGGATATTTCTCATATAAATCATGTTCATGGACTTCGTACCAGGCACAGTTTAGTTCCTGAAGTCTACTGGCTAAACATGTTTTATAGTCTAGGATTTCTGTACAAACAGCTTTCATGGGGTTGTTTGTCAGTGGACTTTGATCCAAGCAAGATTATTGCAGGAAATTCTACCCCGGTATGGAAGGCTACAGAGCTATTTATATGGCATTTCTTTGCAATAGGTTGGGCTTGCTTTTTGTGTAATATACCAGTCATCTCCTGGAGAATATGTTCCCTTATGCATCTGCGCTAATGTATTGACCTACACAAGGCACCAGGGTGGGGGGAGGCTTTCAAAGGGCTGTTTTCTGCTTTGTTTCATCCCATTCTTCTAGCATGCCTGTCCTTGGGGGAATGTCCATGAGCATAATAGCATAATGAACCCGTTTGTCTGGCAACAATTTATATAATACCTGTTACTCTAAAAGCTAGATGATTTCCAAATCAATAATTAGATTTACAAACATTTACAGACACCATGAATTATTCTGTTTTCAACAAGACCAATCAGCGACTACTTAGAAGGAAAAGCAGTGATTTGATATATGTGAAAATTTATTTAAAGCTGGATCCCAACAGGAAAAAAGTCACAGTTATCTGTGGTAAATCTGGGTTACAAGTGTGTATAAGACAAACCACCTAGTGTCAGAAATGAGACAGATGTGGCACAATTAGAGCTGTGAAAGGCACGAGGCGAACCTATTCCTCCTGAAACCAAGCTGCTTTCCTCTAAATGAGAGATCCAGAGCATGTTCAACTTCTAGGGCAGGTGCAGAAGAGGAGAAACACATCACATGGTCTTAACCAACTCCATTGTAGACTTTGCAGCTTATGTCAGGATTAGTCTTCTTCACCACTCGGATGGAACAGCTTTTCTTGTGGAATAGGCCAACACAGTTCATCCTGTCATAGTTCTTGGGGATTAAAACCCTGTCATTGGGAAAGGCAAAGAGAAAATCAGCAGCCAAGACGTGGACTGAGATAAGGATGCTTACTGAGCCACAGCCATCCTGGAGCAAACTACATCATAGATCGATTTGGCTCCTGGATTCCATTAATACAGGCGCTATGGATTATCATAGGAGGAATACAGAGCCCTGATCATGGCTGTTAACAAATGAAGTGATTTCCCAATGTTTGTTCTGGTTTAAATGCAGTTCTCACTGGCCATTCTGTTAGGGATTGATATAAATTCCCGCACAGAGACAAAATGGGGATTAATTCCATCTTCCCCATTTAAACTAAGACTTTCTTGACACAAACAAACCATTGAAAGAGTGCTGAACACCCCAGCATGAATACCTACTAGCTGAGCCTCTCCTCAACACAGGCCAACTCCCTCCCTCCTATGGCTGAGGACAGCCAGGAATATTCCCCACCAAGGGTTCCTTGGGTTGTATCCCTCCTCACAGACCCTCTATGGGACTCTTTCTCCCTCACCTCAAGAAGAAATTTCTCAGCCTTCTGGGGAGATAACCAGTTCACACCATCATATTTGGGAAGACACAGCTCTCCTTGATGTGTCAGCTGCCATCCATGAGGCAGGAACACATGACAAGGTTTAGAAAGCAAATTGTCAGAGCAGGGCATGTGTGTCCTGTTTTGATAAGCAGGAAGGGTGAGTTCTTGGCATGGGAAGGATGTGGAGCAGCTCTGGCCTGATTAGATGCTTGCAAGGCAGACCACTGGTCTGGTGCAGAGCTGCAGAAGCCCACATGTATGTGTGTTGTGGGGTGTTTAGGTATCTAGAGACAAGCTGCTGAATAGAAGGAGAAAGAAAACTTAGTTTAAGGGGAGTCATACACCCAGTTAGTGTCAGAATCAAAAGAACAACTAGGTGATGAGGAAGAGCTGTGTGCTTGAAAGACCCTAGCTGTGTTTCATTTTATTTATTCCCAAAGAAGTCTATGTTATTGCCAGATTATTCTGGTTGGTCATGATTAGAGCTACCTGGGCAACAGGAAAAGGAATTCTGCTCATGCAAGTATGAAACTCCAATGCACGCTTTCAATGAGTTTTTTTAAGTCTGGACATTTCAACCAGTTCCTGAATAAGCAAACAATAATTTGGGGGAACTTACAAGCTGCAGCAAATCATTGCAGTCATCTTACACCTGCATTGGTAACAATCTTCAGTCTTCCACACCGCACCAAACACATAGAGGTTTCTGTTTGAAAGACACCCTGCATGCACACACCAGAAAATGATAGCAGATCATTACGAACATGTATGAATAGACATAGACCACAGTCTTATGTCTGTGGACTGGCAATCAAAGCACTGATTTCCATTGATTCACACCAGGGAAGAATCTGACCCAGTGCTCTGCAGAAAGGATACCATGGTTTTGCTCCTGAAGTATGCATGAGTGTATGATAAGCCGCAATAAAGCATTAGCAGCCACATACCAGAGAAGTACTATTCTGCTAATGCAATGGATCTGAGAAATGCCTTAGCTTATGGCTACGGTAGGATCTTTCTGCCCTTTCTCATATCCAACACACAGGTCTAGACCTTAATTTTTCCCTCCTCCCTTTTCCCCAGTTCTTATTAGACTTCAACTTGATCTGCTAAACTCTATTTAAACACCAGTTGTGTTGCCTTCGCTTTGATTTAGGTACCCCACTCAGGTTAGTCAACACTGCTTAAAAGTACATGTTTTTTGCCACATGGACAAGGACTTCAGCTATACATCAGCCCAGAGGGTAATTATTGAAAAGGATAGTGCCTCCCTCTCTGTGCGTCCAGAGGTGCCTCCAGGTGGGTTGATTCCTGAGTATGCAGCTGTTTGGATCATTCCTCAACAAAGAATATGTTATACTATTCCAACATTTCCAAGAAAATAAGGCTTTGAATGTCTGAATTAATGCTTCACGGGTGTCTATGTATTTGCCATTCTTACCGTATTTGCTGGCTGGTCTAAAGTAACAGCGAGCATCACACAGAGTCCTTGACAAGAGAAGGATCAAGCAAAAGGCCAGCAAGAATTTCTAGAAAAGAAATAAGAATCTTTCTTTAAAATTAGGTGTTTTTTTCAAAGGTCTAGCAGACTAACTTGCATGGAATGAAGGATGAGTCCTACTACTCCCAATAAACTCAGATAAAAAAAAAACTTCCAGTGTACACACACACACACAAAAAAAATATAAGCTGCTGACTTACCATACTTGCATGGGCTGCTCACATTTCATGAGGAGTAGTGTGTATTTATATACAGTGAGGAAACAATAGTCAGTGCAAAGGGAGGTGATGTAAGTGTGAGCACCCCGGGTGCCAATGGACACTCTAACCTGTTCCGATCATTGATCAGAAGGTGGCACCTCAAAAACTCTTGCAAAGGCTTGTTTTGTGCACTAACGTACATTGGCATCTTGATCTCCATTGTGCTTGTGTAAATCTGAAAAAACTCTGGTAGATACACCCATTGCTCCACATCAGCATTGGTGTCAGTGGAAGAGCCTGACCCCCAGAAAGCTACACCTCCAGAACTGGCAGGCCATCAAGGAACAGCGGGGAAAGGGCACACGCCAAGCAAGGCAGCAGGGCACTATTGTTCCGCTGACCTGCTACAAAGAGATCGCCCCCAGGTATGGAACAGGCCATTCACACAGTGCAGTGGTGTGGAGAGTCCACTGTTCTCAGACTGATTTATTACAATTTCAATTATTTTATATAAGACGCATTATTTTGTCCATATGCAAGGACCTGCAGGGACTAGCTGTAGTTTTGTATCTCTCAAAGCCAGGCCTAGAGGATAGAGGCAGATCACCATGACCAGATAGCAGCTTTTTGGCAGCAAAAGTGAGATGAGCTGTCCATCGTCTCAGTCCAGAAGCGAAAGTAACAGTCAGGATGATTGTCACTCACGGCTCTCTTCCTGACAGCAACAACAGTGATGCTAAGGATTGGGGGAGGCAAAGAAAGCAAAAGTTCCAGGTTTCTTTCACCATATGCATGCCTGCATCTAACACAGCTGGAACTGGATGCAAACAGCAGTGTTGTTTCTGCCACACTAAAATGAGGACATTTCTTTCGACACACATCTTTCCGTAGGCGTCCAGGTCTTTGTGCAATTAGACTGTTGTAACACACAGTATGTGAGCATGTATCTCAAAACCAGCCAGGAAAACTAGCACAGATCCCTGTGACTGCATCAGGGGCTGTAGGGATCCAATCTTTACTGAATTTGAGCATAGGCATAACAAGTTTTAAAAGTTACCAGAGGATTCCCAGCATAATGAGTTGCATTAATTCCATTAGCTTGGCTTTTGCAGCACACCTGGCTTTAATTAGACACCTTGATTGCTATGGCTGAACTTGTTAGCTTCCACTGATTGACAAATAGCTAGAGGAAGCAAAGTTGCACTGGAAGTGGTTCCTGGATAAAAGGGGCAGTGGCAGAATGAGCATGGTCTCTTGAGGGATCTGGAGTGCAGGGGCAGTTGTGAAGAAAGTGGCTGCTGTTTGTTGTGACAGAAGATTTGATTTATGTAAGTTCCTTTTCTTTATTTGTTTGTGTGTAGTTAGTGAGAAGCTTTAGAGCTTCTATTGTAGTTTGCTTTTAACTTTGCAGTGCAGCCATCAAGTTTTGTGTTAACCTTGTGATTTTGGTAGGTTATGCTCTCTGTGTATGGTTCTGCTGCAGAAAACAGTTGTGGTATCTAATGAAGTGCCTTGAGAAAAAAAATTCTTCTCTGGTAATCCTTGAATGAATGAACTTCTATCTGAAGGGAATAATCTGCTCAAAATGACTTTGTTAGCTATGAGAAGCAATAATGTGAAAATGCAACATATCTCTTATACTACTAAGCCTTTAAGTATGCGATATGAATTTGTTTTTATTTTAACTGAAACTATTTGATTAGGGTCTAGTGTAACTAGAGGGTAGACCCACAGCTTGTCTCTGCTATAACTCTTGACAAATCTTGTGCTGTTTGAGGAGGGGTAAGTGTTATGGTGTATAATATCTCTAATAAGAGTATAGTTGCAAGGAAATGTAACAAGCAACTTCTGACTTGAAGGTCATGGTAGATTCTATGTTATTCTCTTACTTAAGATTATTAATTTACTTAATCAGTTAATCATCCTTTCTTCCTTGGAGAGAAATAACTTTCTTATAACTCTTGCTGTTTCTCAGGTAGACAGATGTGTAAAATACACGTATAAAATTGGAAACTGAAGTGTAGTGTGATCAAGGCTATTGGTGCCAGAAATGCCTGGTAGCTCTGCCTCCTTAACCTGAGGTATATATTAAAGCATGCTGTATGCATTTTTTTCCTTTAAAAAAAAAAAAGGCAGCTTAAAGCACCTTGGATTGCAGACTTGAGAATGAAGAAACCAAGTGCTTATGAAAGCCTGTAATATTGAGTGAGTTGTCTGTGAGATCTGTAGCAGTTCAGAGGCTGAACCTGTCTCCTGCTGAGCTGCTTGGACCTCTCCTCTTGAGACAAACAAGGTTTTCCAGGTCAAATGGGTAACAAAGGAGTAGAGAGGATTCTCTGTTGTGCAGATGTAAGTGAAGTTACCTTCTGGGGCTAGAGTGTTAAGCAAGTGTCCTTTAGGGGTTCCTCCGTTAAGGGAAGGTTAAGTTGTCCTAGCCTAGCTTGCTTAGCTGATGGCGGTGATGGATGAGAAAGTTGATTACTTCTAAGACGTGGAGACCATGGCGGCTTGCTGATTTTCCTCTCTACCTTCTCCCTTGGGGTCTGTTGTGCTGGAAGGTCTTGCAGCCCAGCTCTAGACATACTGACTTAAGTAAAACAACTTCCTTCACTGGCTGTGGGGGTATGGCAGCAGTTAATGTATGGGTCTCCTCAGCTTGAGGTCCATGAAGTGATGAGAGGAACGTCCAGCACTGCCTTTCCCTGTTTATCTAGCTCCTGTGTCTGTTGGGGAAGTTGCCAAACTAAACTGGTCAAATAATGTAGTGGCTTGACTAAAATAGTGACTCTGTGCCAAGCTGAGGAGGCAATTCTGTCCTGGGAAGCTTTTGCCAATTAGAAGGATTTTGAGTTTTCTGAGGAGTTGGAGGGTCTGGGCTGTGGCCCTTCCTCAAACCAGAGGGGTGCCTAGATGGTGACTCCAGGTCACCAAGGCTCTGACGAGGGTATCAATTCCACAATTTGATTAAAACTTGCTTACATTGAAAACACTTCTTCAGTAGCCTTTAGTGGCTTTAGACATGGTCTGCTGGTCATCTGTTGCTTTACTTTGTGTTTCCTGATTCAAAACTACATCAATATACTGCTTAATTACAAAACACTACGGTGGGCTTCAAAATTGGATTAAAGCACATGAATAAATCTGACCTGATTTCAAAATGGTTCATGTCAATCTCTTTAAAAGAGAAGCTAGGAAGGGAAACTGATGTTCCTTCTGGCTCTGACAGTTGATTGCTTTCCTTGTTAGCTGAGTTCATGGGAGCGAGCCTTTAGGTAGGACCCTTAGCTGCATTCACGTGTGTGAAACTCTTGGGAAATCAAATGGACTTCATGAAACTTGGTATTTTCCCCAAAAGCACCACCTGTGTGACCTGGCCCTTCTCAGTGAGAATATAGTTTGCTACTTAGAGGTGCAGCAGCATCTGTGTGGCCACCACTTGTGGTGGGTAGTACTGCCTTCCCTCTGTAGGAAGGATTCAAGATTGCCTTCCTCATGCTTTTAGGTTTTGCGAATGCACCCTGCCCACACCCTCTCCCTAATGTAAATTTTAAAAAGACATTTCCCTATTAACTCTCACTTTCTTTCCCCAGTGGCCTGGGGCAGGTGGCAGTTGGGTCTCCTGTATGTGTGGGGTTTTATTTATTTTAAACTTCAACTACTTCAAGCTGTTTAGCCTATGTGCATGCTCCCCTTGTCCAGCTTGGCTGTGTCTCTGAACACACTGCCTTTGAAGCAAAAACTGGGTTCTCTAACTGCTGCTCGTGCAGAAGGCCTAACTTTCTTTAAACTGTTCAGTAAAATGACATAACACAAATGCTGTGTAACACCTCCACTACCTTGAAGAGAGGTAAATGATGCTTTTTCTGTCCTTCAGTACTAGGATTGCAGGAGGGGGTAGTTTTGGTCTCAATCCACAAATTTATTTAGATCCCAGGATCCCACTTGCCTTCAGCAGGAATTAGCCCTTCCATAAACCCTGAATCTGAGTCCAGAGCAGCTCCCTCTTGTTTTGCTGGCTATGCTGCACTTGTGACATCTCTCTGCTCCTTTCTTCCCCTCTCCTGGAGAACACTGCAAAGCACAGGGAACTCCAGCTGGAACAGGCACACATGCATGTCTGAGCTGGCATGACATGAAGAGAGCTAATGGCCACACTTAGATGACAGTGCCCCTGGGTCACAGCTCAGGGATGGATGAACCGGGCTCTGCCAGGCTGGAATAGCAGTGTCTGTTTTCCTGTTAGACAGGAAAAAAAGTACTGGAAGAACAGAATTATTGCATCTGTTACTATCTTTGGTGTAACCTAACTTGAATGACCATACAAAGAACTAACTCTAGCCTAGCTTTGTCATGGAAAGCTTGCATTTGCCAGTGATATCAAAGTGCAGATGGCAGAGGAAAACAAGGTTAAATATTCCGCCCCCCCCACACACACACACCTCTGACCTAGTGAGCAAGAGCTCTGCCTTCTTTCAGCGGTGCAGGCCTGCAGGCAGCTGACCGCTGCCACTGCTTGCCTTCGTCCAGAGGAGTGTCTTGCTCCGCTTCTTGAGGGGATTCCAGTTGGGGGCTGGGGAGAGCAGTAACTGGTCACAAACATCTGGACCTTGCCCCTGTCATCCCAAAGACAAGAGCAGCCCAAATCCCTGAAGTGCAGCTATTCTTCCAGGGGGCTGGGAATAGGGCTTGGTGTCTGCGGGTGCAGATGGAGTCAGCCCCATGCTGGCCCTGAACTTCTCTGTGAGAACCAGTAATGGCAGCTTTGGGAAGACGTCCTTGACTCTCTTAAGCATTTCAGAGCCGAAGTGAGCCTTTAGCCTCTTGGGTGTGACTTGTTCCGCTTGTGACAAGTGGCTACACTGGCACTACCATAAAATACTCCTAAAATGGCTGGGCTTTGAAGAGCTCCTGTTCAAGCTGATGCTACCAGCCCTAATTTCCACTCCCATTCTGCTCCTGTGTGAGTTTCTTCCACCCTAGCCAAACTCTGAGGGAGAAGAGTTACTCCTGAGCTGAGTCTCTGCTATCAGCACTGATGCTAGGCAATGAGCTATTTTGACAACTAACTTCCTGAAACTGGAGAAGGAGGCTAAAATATCTTAACACTGTCCATTAGTTTGACAGCTCTCAACACTTTTGTATTTATCAACTTTCCTGTCTTTACTGAACGTGTTAAGGAGCCAGGGAAGTTCTTGTCTCTTTGACTAGAAACCAACAAAGCCCAACCACTTTGTGTGCTGCATTCCCCTGTGCTCCATCCTTCCTGTGCTGAGTGCAGTCAGAGTTGCATGCTTGGCTCCTCCTGGGATCTTGTGCAGATGTACATGTCCCAAAGCAAACTCGGGATGAAACCCTTTCAGGTGAGAAGCTAAAGTAACACACATGCTCATTAACAGTGTTAAAAGCTCTCTGCTAGGTGACATCTAGCTAGGAAGACAAAAGTCATTAAGTACTTAATAGCTCTGCTTGTGTAGAGCATGAGGATCGTAGTCTGTCTAGCAGAGCAGCTCCCTGTAGGTATTTTTTTCCCCTCCTGGTCCCCATTGGATCCATTTATCTAACAACAATTCTGTCTTGACTTCAGCAATTCCTGAAAATACAGGTTTCTCACTAAGAGGACTGAAATCTGTTTCCCAGTGAAAGAGGACTGCAGGAAGCCCTAGGGTAGTGATAGACGTCTACTTGATGATTTGCCATCACAAGATGACACTCTTCACTGATGTCAAAGAGATGACAACTGTGCATGAGCTGAAAAAGGTGGTGGAGGGAATACTGAAGAGGTCACCGGAGGAGCAGCAGCTCTACAAAGATGACCAGCTGCTGGAAGATGATGGTAGGACTTTGCTAGACTGTGGCTTAAGCAACCAAAGCTGCTGTCCTCATGTTCCTGCCACAGTGGGCTTGGTTTTATTCAGAACGGACAATGGAACCTTTGAACCATTGCATATTGACCCCTTCTCAAACACCTCAGAGCTGCCTGATGTTATGAAGTCACAGGAGTCTGGTAGCAGCTCTAGTGAGCAAGCCTTGCACTAAAACCAGCATCTCCTGTTTTGCCTCCTGCAGACAGGGTGCTGATCTTGTCTATCTATCCTGTGTCCATCCACATGCTTCCAAATGTGTCCATCTGACCAATAAAGCACTGCAACTCAATTACATGATGCCAGTGTGCTGTAGTGCCCAGGCAGCCTGGACTGTTTCCTGGGATCCTTCTCTCAAATTAGTGCTACAGGAGAAGGTTGGCAGTAGCTACATGTGCTCCTCCTGAATTGTAAATGGCATGTTCTGCCACTTGTGTTTCTTCCAGCCAATGCGTGTGGCCTTATCAGCTCTGAGCTGCTGGGGTGTTTTTGGACAGAAGTGTTGCACAGCCTAACTTGGTACACAAGCATTTTTTTCCTCTGTCTTCCTCTTGACTTCTGACAGCAGTGCCTCTGAGAAGTTTGGCTAGAAATCTTGGGGGACAGGCGTGCAGAAGGAAATTCTAGTCCTGCCTGTAGCAAAATCTTTAGGAAGACTATAACCTTAATATCTGAGCAGAGGTAAAGTTAGCAAATGGAGTTTATTACCTCCGAAGTTAAGGGACACTGCACTAATACAATGCACAACAATGAATTTCTAGAGCTGACATGAAGTACGGTTACTGGCATGGACTGTTGAAAACCTCTATCAACTGGACAAAGATTTTTTTTTTTTTTTTCTTCAAAGTGTTAGGAGTTTACTTTCTGGCATCTGCCTTCTCTATTCTTGAAAGGCAAGAAAAATGCAGTGGGAAAAGGGCACTATAGCCAGAAACTGATATAATAAAACTTCAGTTCAAGAGGTCTGTAAGAAAGAAGTTTGTTACCAAGGCATGAGATCAGTCCTATTAATGCTTCTGCTCTTAAGAAAGCTTATGAAGTCACTTCTCTTCCCAAACAGAATTGACCTCAGCACTATTTTTTTTTCTGTGAATCAGATTTTCTATATCAGAATTAGTATTAGACTTTCCTTTTCATCCCTAGTGATTATTTCACAAGCCATTACATCTGACTCGACTCACTCTGTGCTGCAAGGGGCAAACTCCTGGTTTTGCTCTCTGTTAACAATCAGAGGTGCTAATGCATCTATTCCCTCACTGAAACTCTGAAGTAGTGTTATTGTTAAGTTTTCATTCTACTGTATCAAGGCTAATTCAGGCAGGCTAAGTTCAAAAAACAGTCTTAAAACTACTCAGTCCTGTCCATGATATCTCCTTGGAGGTTTCTCTTTGTACTGATAGACTAAAGACACTTCTAAAATGCCGCTTACATTCTTAAACCTCGCTGGAAGAAACAGAAATGGAGCTCAAGTCTGCCAGCTCAATCAGGATCTAGGGTTTTGTGTTCTCTGTAGCTCTGACTTGCCCGTCTGCTCCTTCCAGCGCAGGAGCACTGTGGCAGAACTAGGATGCCATCTAGTGACCGTAGTGAATTTATAGGAGAGAAAAAAGAACAATATGAACAAAAACCTCGGCAACAACAGAAAAGAGAGTTCCAGAGCTGTCATATGTGTAGATAAATAAGCTGTACTAATGTAGCTGGGCCGTATTTAGAGCAATCTGCTTGATCAAGCTCCTGATACTTCCTACTAGGCTTGCTGAAAACCTTAGGTCCTCTCTGAAATTCTTGGCTGGCAGTGAGCACCAAGCAAAGAATATAGGCGTGCCACTCTCCATTTCTCATACAAATTTGGTTGTTCTAATTTTCAAACTCCTTCTTACTGAAAAAGAGATGTAAGAGTCGCCCATTCAGAAGCGATACCTGGAAGAAAGTGAAAGGAGATGTTAATGAGGAACATTGGTTGCTCAACAGAAATTATATCCTAAAACCATAGGCCTGAGGCCAGCCATGTAGCCAAATCAGATGCTGAACTTCTGGGTGTTAATGTTCACAAATATCTCTGCCAGGATTCACAATAATGTTAGAGTTTCTCTTATCTAATGCATTTGTATAATTTGCTGTTAATGTTAGAGAATGATACTCTATGCTTTGAATGTACCCGTTCAACAGTCTGCCTTACACACTCAAATACTACAAACAGGAACAAACAACTGAGCTGGAAAAAAGAGACTTTTGTTAAATAATCCAGTCTATGACTTCAGGAGTCTAAAGAATTTTGAGTGAATACCACACCAAGCCAGACCCATGCTCGCCTCTCCTTGACTATCACCTTTGGTGCACAGGATAGCATCCCTTTGTCCAGGAGCAGGGCAAGAGCAGAAGAGCACCCTAATAAAATAACATCTTGCAGCCCCTGGGAAGCTTCCTCCCTGTGTAGGACCTGGGGAGATTAAGGGATATAATTGTCAGGAGAGATCAAGCAAGTCCCAAAATAGGAACTGAAAAGGGGAAGCAAAGTGCCTCAGGGAGCTGTTGTACTCTAATGAGACTGTAACTTGGCTCAGCACGTTAGGGAAACTACATGGTCCCAAGCTGGCATTTCAGCCCAGTCCAGCTACACACAGCGTACAGTGGACTGCGTTATACAGCTTAGGGAATTAATTCTTTCAGAGTCTCTGAGCCATTGTAGTTAGCTGTTAAACAAAAGTGCTTGTTTCTATCTCTGCAGATGTGTCCCATCTTTGGCAAGCCAGGGCAGCAATGGGAGAAACCTCTGGAATTACAGTGGAGAAAATACTGGGCTATTTTGAAGGAGGTTATCTCGTGGTGCCAAAGGACTGCAATTTATCAGTGCTCCATAATGGAAATCTACTTGAAATATTGACTATACAAAAGCACTGAAACCCTGGAGAAGTGTAAAAAGAATGGGTCAGTGGCTGAGACTTAAATGCTGAAAGAAATGAAATGTGAAAACAGAATTTTTGGGGGTGGGGAGAAGTGTTAAAGTAACCTCGTCTTGCTGAGTATTTTACATTGGTCATATGACTTGCATGTTCTGGAGTTTCATGTAAATACCTATTATAAAGCCAATCAGTTTGCCCTAAAATAAACCATAACTTGGTCCAGAGAAACATGCACACAAAAATAGATTTGAACAGAAATATTCAGGCTTTCAAAAGGTGCCAAGGCAAACTTTACTGCGTACCAACAGACGAGTTAACTAAGAGCAAAGTGAACAAGCGAAATCATCATGAACTGAATTTATCTAAGTGTTTAAAATTGGCATGAAGCAGAACATGAACTGCAAATCTCTAGCTGCTTTGGTATGCATGATGTAAATGAGACGCATTTTCCTTGTTTACGATTGTTTAAGTTGGATCTTATTTTTAAGATTGGGGCAAAAATCTTAATGGAAACAAAACATGAATGGCTACTAAACCATTAAGTTTTAGGTGATAAACACTGTTTGATAGGAAAACTTCCATCAGACTTATGATGTGTATTCTGTTCTTTGGTTTAAAAGACTTAGTAGTTGGTAGGCTAAGCACTCTATTTCATTTTTAGAGCAAGAACACCTTTCCAGTACTCAAAAGACTTTTCTTGAAAAGGATTACTGGGAGTAGAGGGACTGGGGCCGGCTATCCGAAACTGCCTCTCTTTCTAGCAGGGCTAGTGGGAGAGCTGTGGAGAGAGAGGGAGGCTGGGGGGAAGAGAGCACACAACCTCTTCTGCTCTGCCTGGGCTGTGTTGCCTCCCAAGGTTCTGCAGTGTCTCTTTAAACCTTTCACATAAGAGTTTCCTCAGTTATCCTGACATGTTAATGTTTCCTTTCCACTATGTGGAGCTAGTGGTGTTATGATCTAAGGCTTTGAGGGTGGGGGGGATATATTCTTTGTATGGGACCATAGCTGTGTGTGTTGAAGTAGTGAAATGCCAAGACAAAACATCCCTTAGCAAAAGTGGGAAGAGCAATGCAGAGCTTTGTATGCTGTCTCTGCTTTCTCAATTTTGAAGGTTTTATCATCATCCTCCCACAGCTAGACTCCTTGCTACAGAAGGGAGCCAAGTCCCTGCTGTGCTTCTGGTGTTCCAAAACTAGATGGAATAGGTAACATCATCTGTTTCCATGTTGAAACTTGGAGCAGACAAGAAGAGCAGACTGCTCCTGGAGGATTTTTGGATTAGACATGAAATGAATCTTTCCTACTTCTGCATAGCAGACAGGGTAGATGCACATATCGTAACAAGACTTGGCAGAAGGTGGAGGAAGATGCTTGGGTGGATTTAAAATGTGGTTAAATAGGTCTGGATCATGTAGGAGTGTCAGTAAGGCTGGCTTTTCTGGAATTTGGGTGCATAGGTCTGCTCAGCCTTAAAAAGGAAAGTAAATCTTTGGTCACAGCTTTCTTAAGACTTGGTGTTCTCTATGGACATGCCTTAAAACTGAACCTGGAAGTCTCTTGCAGACAGAAAGACATCCATAGAATGGTTTGAATTGTAAGGGACCTTTAAAGATCATCTAGTTCTGTTCCACCTGCCATGGGCAGGTACACCTACAACAACTAGATCGGGTTGCTCAAAGCCCTGTCCAACCTGATCTTGAACACTTCTAGAGATGAGGCATCCCCAGTTTCTCTGGGCAACCTGTTCCAGTGTCTCACCACCCTCATAGTAAATAATTTCTTCCTCGTATCTAATCTGAGTGTACCCTCTTTTAGTTTAAAACCTTTACCCCTTGTCCTACCACTACAGGCCCTGGTAAAAAGTCTCCCTCCATCTATGCTGCTACTCCTCCTGTGTCACCTCCTTTGGTGGAAACTAGAAATACCAACCCTACAATTCCCGTGCACTATGGTGCAGTAGTTTTTCAGAAAGTGTTTCCAAGTCCTCTAGCCTCAACCCTGAAGTGTTGGGGTCTGTGCTAGGCATGGTGTCATTAGAAGATGCCTTCAAATGTGCTCTCTTAGCATAGGCATGCAAAGGGACGTAAACAGGCTCATGGCCCAGCTGCTAACAGGGACAGTGTCTCTGAAGCAATGTCACAGAATGCAGACAAATTGTTTTGTGAATGGTAAGTCTTGAGCTTTCCAAGCAGTTGAGAATGGGAAGCAGAAACAGAAGAGGCCAGCTACTATTTCTGCTTGCAGTCATGCTGTCAGCCAGTTTTCCCAAGAAACACATGTGCTTTGTGGCAAGTGAATTGTGATTGTATGCGCAAGTATGTGGGTGCAGTTCCAAAATGGTTCTAACCCAACTTCAGCATCCTTGGCAGGTGCTGAAGGGGCTGGGCCTGGTCATCCAGAACAATGAGCTGGACCGGAACACTGGAAAACGAAATTTTGGTGCTAGGATAAGGATGGCAGTAGCTAGAGGAAAGCAGGAAAATAACAGCTTGAACAGGCACTGGATTAAACCAACTGGGGAGCTGGAGTCTGAGGTAAAGGCAGGTTATTGCTGCAGGAACAAACCTTGTAAGATGACAGGCTCCTCTTTGTGGGCAGGTCTCAAATGGCACCTGCTGCCAGGATGGCAACGATGCAGAGAAAGATCTCTCCTTTATGCTGTATAAAAAAGGCTGAAGACTATTACACAAGCTTCAGAACGATCTGTCCACACTCCATTCCACTATAGCAAATCAGGATAGCCTCACAAATGCCTGTCTCCTCTTGGCAGGCAAACTTTTTTGCTCTTTTTTGCTGGATATTGGGACAGGCTATGAATCTGAATGTTCTACCTGCTGTAAACAGCAAGATTCATGTCTGAGAACATGAATCCTGTCTGTACACAGATGGCACCTGTAAGGTAAGGGATAGAATAATGGCTTGGTTTTTAAACTTCCTCTCATGGCCTTGATGCTTGGGTAGAGACCATCTGAAATGACTTGGGAGTTGTAATGCTCCCAGCCTGTGGACAATTTTCAGACATTACGTAATGGGATGCCTCATCTGCTTCTACTCTGTCTGAGAGTACTCAAACTGGCAAACGTAAGTGCACAGCGAGGAGCTCGGGCTAAGTGATTTCAGTGGATTTTATTCTGTTTCAGAGATCAGATTGTGATCTGCAGCAGAATAGAGAAGACTGGTGCCCTCAGAACAACTGGAGAAAAAAGAAATCGGCAGACTTTAGTGATGCAGAAAAGGAATTAACTGAGGAGGGGAGGAAGATGGCAGGAAGGGAAAAAATGGCCTCCTCTTTTTGGAAGACTGCACAGAACTTGACCTCCTGTATACAGAGACCCTAAACACAAAGCTCAGCTTCAGTCAAATGCAGGTCACAATTCCAGACTCATCAACATTTTCCGTTTAGGCTATGGTACTGCAGAAAAGGAATAATTCAGTGGTTCAGAAGCAGGTGTCTCTGTACTGAACTCGGAATATCTCTGCAAATACTGAGGAAGTTTATACCACTGCCTTCAGAAATGTCATCAGAGCACATTGCTTTTTGGTTACTGTTATATTCTTGGTCTTTGTATTTTCTAGCTTGGAGTCTTCCTGAATATAATTATGAAGTCTGGATCTTATTTTTGGCTGGTTCTATGAAATAGTTCCTTATCACTAAGAGACATCTGATCAAGACAGATACTAACCAGGTGCCTAAACAGTTGGTTACAAAGCTTGTTCCACAATGCACTATAATTGACTATCTGCCTAAATATACCACAAGCAGGTCCCGGTAGCTTCCAGATATGGGTAGATGTTAGGGAAAAAACCTAATTCAGCAGTCGGTTTCAGGTGAGCTTGTAGGTAAACTACAAAATAAATGGGTGTTGTAACAGACAAATTGTCAGGCTAGCTCTGGTAAGTACATGATCAAAATCCCACCATCTAAAGTAATAAGGGAAGAGGTATCCTTTGTTCTCAAACTAAGGTATTTTGGGTGTTAAGCTCTGAGCTTCTACATAGAGCATTTTCCTGGGCTTCACAAGAACATTGGTTCAGTTACAACCCAATCTGTATGTGCTCCTGGGCAGCCTGTTGACACCTGTGTCTTATCTGATGTGGAGCACAAGACCTCAACCAGTGCTGCACATTTTTTGGTAGCCTAGAAAGGAAAATGTGGGACCGATGCAGCTCAAATCATGCAGAACCCTCTTACCTTTTTGCCAGTAGGTGTAATTGTTACTGCTCTTGATGTAAGTGCCTTATGGGCTTTGTGACCTCTTTAGTCTATTTGCACAGTGATATTAGCAGCTTTGGCTTGTAAACTGCTGTATAAAGTACATTACTGTGGGCCTTCTTCCAACAGGGCATGTGGCAGGCAACTTTAAAAAAGTGTAACCAACAGGGTTGCCTTCCTGGGGAAGGAAAAAGGGAAGCAGAGGTGGAATAAATCACTGGGGTGTAATTCCTAGGGTCCTGTGTTGCTTACCAGAGCACATGTGGTCAAGGCTGACAGAACCTGAGGTTTACCTTGCCCCTGCAGACAGCAAGACTGGGCCCTGCTGACAAGGTGTGTGCTCATTCTGTAATTTGAAACAAGGAACTATGGAAGCTCTGACACACTCTTTCTGTTACAGGGAAATAGAGCACGGAGACATAGGATGCTCATAGTCACTTGTGGAAAGAGGAAACTGAACAAATGTACCCGTAAAGGTTATGAAGCTGGTCCCTGAGGGAGAGCTTATACCAGCACGGGTATCCCTCTCGGTTATTGTTTGTGGATTTGCTGCGCTGCTTCCCTGTTTGAGCCCAGTCCAGATCAGTCTCTCCATCCTGCCCATTGGCCAACTTAATAACTTGAATTTCTTAAAGGTTAATCTGAATAAAGGACCCTTTCTTTTACCCAAACTCAAGCTTGAGGACTGGGTCTGTTGTGCTGTGGGTGCAATGGAAGTATAGTGCTGGGTTAGACTGGGTAGCTGGTAGTTCTTGCAGTCCATAGGTTGGTCAGGCTCCAGGGAACCATGTAGGATAAAAGATCATCATATAAGACATTATCCTAGAAAAAAGAATGTTCAGAAGGATTTTTAAGTTGCTCTTCATTTCTTTTCCATGGCTTTTTTGAATGTTAATTCTTTAGGTTTCCATCCTCAAAGAAGAAAATAAGTCACATGGATTTCTGATGCTTCATCTGATTTTATTTTAGCTTTAAGATACAGCTGTGCACAGATAATATATACTCCCTGGCACTGAAGTGTGACTGGAGAAGAATTAAAATTAGCAGCTACCAAGGATGCTTAAAAATGTTGGCTTTAACTTCTGCTCTCAAGCAAGGAACAAGTCAGTTCTTTCTTCATGGGGAAGCAGAAGGCAGGGAAACCAAGGGAGTCTTTTATGAGTAGATATTCAGTTTCATTGTGTTAGATTTTATAGTAGATTTTACTCAACAGCTGCATTTTTCAATGTTTTTGAATTTGTGAGAGAGAGAACTGTTAAAACAGAAAAAAGGAAATATCCTCCAAATGCACAATCCTTCTTTGTTAGCCCACCCACCCATGGACTGGACATTCTTTTGAGTGATCATCTTTCTCCACTACTTTATAAGCGCAGGTCTCATTGTTGAAAATGCTTACACACTTCTTTTCATCATAGTCAGTTGGTCTTACAAAGCTGTCATTGGGAAAAGAAAGACAAAGAGGTGATGAGACCAAGAAGTAAACAGCTTCCATTTCAGATGGTATCTATATTTTCAATATGAAGAGGCTATACTGAGGAGGTGTTCAGGAGCAGAAAAGGGAACTCGCACAAAGCTCCCAGCTCAAAAGTTACTTAGCCTGCTGCTTAAGCAGAATTAGGGGAGTTGTTGTTTACTGATCTGATTTACACCCAAGGGATGTTTTTTGTGTTTGTTTGCTGCTCAAATATCATTGATTTTTCTTTTCAGCCGCAGTATGGAACAAGAATTGCATGAGTGGTTGGGTGTTGCTATAGTAAAAATTATAGGCAGGCCAGTGTATCTTGAGCTGCTTCTCGGAGTAAAGAGGGCTATGTGTGGCTTTGGGAAGATCTGGATTAGGAGCAGTAGAAAATTAAATAACTGTGTTCTCTCTTGAATCAGTATCTTGCCTGAAATTTTAGCCTCAAGAAGAATTAAGTCCTCTTTTTAAACCATAAATCATTTTTTAAACATGAGCTATATCTGACAAAAGGAAATTCTTGCATGATCAGTGATGATGGTCTTGGGTTAATGCATAACTTTTTGATATTAAGTGAGTGAGAGAAGGGTCATGGTTGTTTCTCAGGGACCCATTTGTGAAGGGAAGTGCTTTGTGTTCTATCGTGGCAGTGGAGGAAAAGCCACACTGCTGCTCTGAACTCACCTGGCACAGCAGCTGATTCCGCTCCCAGAACAGAAGCAGTCATAGCAGTCTGCATTCCTCCAGTGGGAACCAAATTCATGCAGCTCTCCATTCAAGTCATGGCAGCCTAAAAACGTAGTGTGCAAGCAGCCTTCAGCGTCAGACCTATAGCACGAACAATGCTATTGCTTGTACAAAATGGCTGGGATCTTTGTTGACTTTTTACATTAACATCCCTATCTGGCAAACACTGAGGGTCCCCAACAGAGCAGGACTGCTACCATTCTAACGCATGGAGAAGGGTATCCTGGGTCCCTCTGTTTCCTGTGGTTCTCGGGAGCATCAGGCTTCCTGCAGCAGCTCATCTTTCAGTACAGGAATTGGAGCACCCAGCAGAAAGACAACTAGGCACAGGCCTGGTCAGAATTAAGAAAAGGCTTTGACTTCCTCCCTCATTAACACCAACTATTGTTGACTCCTCATTTAGAGCAAGACTAAATCTGCCTGGAAAATTTTCCCAATCCTCAGCTGCAGTAAGAAAGCACATATTGGATACAAAGTTCCTGTCCAACAGTCATGGAATTGCAGGTGACACCAAGCTGAGTGGTGTGGATGACATGCCTGAGGGATGGGATGCCTTCCACAGAGACCTGGATAAGCTTGAAAAGTGGGCTCATATGAACCTCATGAGGTTTGACAAGGCCAAGTGCAAGGTCCTGAACCTGGTGCAGCCCTTGGTATCAATACAGGCTGGGGGATGAAGGGATTGAGAGCAGCCCTGCAGACAAGGAGTTGGGGGTANCTGAGGGTCCCCAACAGAGCAGGACTGCTACCATTCTAACGCATGGAGAAGGGTATCCTGGGTCCCTCTGTTTCCTGTGGTTCTCGGGAGCATCAGGCTTCCTGCAGCAGCTCATCTTTCAGTACAGGAATTGGAGCACCCAGCAGAAAGACAACTAGGCACAGGCCTGGTCAGAATTAAGAAAAGGCTTTGACTTCCTCCCTCATTAACACCAACTATTGTTGACTCCTCATTTAGAGCAAGACTAAATCTGCCTGGAAAATTTTCCCAATCCTCAGCTGCAGTAAGAAAGCACATATTGGATACAAAGTTCCTGTCCAACAGTCATGGAATTGCAGGTGACACCAAGCTGAGTGGTGTGGATGACATGCCTGAGGGATGGGATGCCTTCCACAGAGACCTGGATAAGCTTGAAAAGTGGGCTCATATGAACCTCATGAGGTTTGACAAGGCCAAGTGCAAGGTCCTGAACCTGGTGCAGCCCTTGGTATCAATACAGGCTGGGGGATGAAGGGATTGAGAGCAGCCCTGCAGACAAGGAGTTGGGGGTACTGGTGGATGAAAAGCTGGACATGAGCCAGCAATGTGCAGTTACAGCCCAGAAAGCCAGCCATAACCTGGGCCGCATCAAAAGAAGCGTGGCCAGCAGGTCGAGGGAGGTGATTCTGCCCCTCTGCTCTGGTCTGATGAGACCCCACCTGGAGTACCACATCCAGCTCTGGAGACCTCAGCACAGGAAGGACATGGACCTGTTGGAGTGGGTCTAGAGGAGGGCCACAAAAATGATCAGAGGGATGGAACACCTCTCTTATGAAGAAAGGCTGAGAGTGTTGGGGTTGTTCAGCCTGGAGAAAGGAGGGCTGGAGAAGGGGAGACCTTATTGCAGCCTTTCAGTACTTAAAGGGAGCTTGTAGGAAAGATGGGGACAAACCTTTTAGCAGAGCCTGTTGCAACAGGACAAGGGGTAATGGTTTTTAAACTAAGAGAGGGTAGATTTAGGTTTAGATATTAGGAAGATTTAGATATAAGGAAGACCTTTTTTGCAATGAGGGTGGTGAAACACTGGAACAGGTTGCCCAGAGAGGTGGTAGATGCCCCATCCCTAGAAACATTCAAGGCCAGGTTGGATGGGGCTCTGAGCAACCTGATCTCATTGAAGATGTCCCGCTCGTAGGAGCGGGGGTTGAACTAGATGACCTTTATAGGCCCTTTCCAACCCAAACTACTCTATGAATAGACTTCCTAAATGAGTGATCTGGAAAGCAGGATTTTATGAGGACAGGACAAGACAGAGTGTGGAGGATTTGGGGGTTCTAGGTTGTGTCTTTGCCTATAAGTATGTTCTGTTTCTTTGGCAATGCTAACTAATTTTTCTAGTAGGAGCACTAACTTTCCCAGAAAAAGCTCTATTTTGGGGCACTTGGTTTATTTTGCATACTGGCACACATCAGCGCTTCTTGTGTCCAAATAATTGCATGTTTCTTTTGAGCACATATTTTCCTGCACCTCCACTCATCTGTAGACTGATAGACTAACTGTGTTCAGGAAGAACAGTCCCAGACTGAAGGGGAGCAGCCATTCTGTTCTTAAGAACTTTCCTTGGGATAGGAAAACAACTAATGAGTAAACTGACCAATGTGCTGAACACTTGCTGATCTGTTTCCTATATATTTCATTTATACTGAATGCACCCACACAGAGAAAGGTCCTTTTCCTCCCTTCTCCGTATTTCTAAATATGCTGCCATAGTGAAAACATGAATTATTACTTCCTGCAGATTCATAAACTAAGCCCATGCTATTTCCCTGGACAAAATTCATTTGTAACTTGGCCCGTGTGATGCTTCTCAGATAAACTCTACTTTTTATAACATATTATAAATTCCCTGCTCTCCATACCATGTTTCTCCCTCATTTCCTAGTGGTTTCTCCACTGTTTCCACTTATTTCTAAATTGTGACAAATTGCACCAAATGGACAAATCAAATCAGGCAGTGCTCGTGGTGATGTCCGTCAAGTTGAGGACAGTTGACTCCTTACCTATGATCTCACCATCAGGCACCTCTGCCTTCAATGGCAGAAAGAAGCAATCAGCATTGGACAGCGTCACACTCACGGCAAGAACAAGAAGGCAGACCAAGATCGTTTTCTGAACAAGAAAGCAGAATTAATATAAATACTTAAGTAACTATTAAGATGCCTTGATGATAAATACTACCATTAGAAATAGGAAAATGCATCATGGTTTCAAATCAAAATCCATTGTGTTTTGCAGTTTAGACACTTTAACACACAGTCAGGAATACTGAGTCATTTAGAAGAAGCAGAGGCAGAGCATCATTTGGGGGGGCGGGGGGAAGTCTGCCTTTCCAAGCTGTTAAAATCAACTATTGCCTAATACAGGACTGCGACTCAGATACTGTTTGTGAAAAGAGTGTATTCTATTCCTTTCCCCTCCCCATTCATTTTTCTTGTCACTATTTTCTACATAAGACTGGTAACCAACTGTCTTTGCCACTAACCTCACTCGTAGTTGTAAAAACATCTTCACTGGAGTCTGAAGAACCCGCTGGATGTTTCACCCTAATACTGAAGGATTAGGGACAAGCTGAAGAACTTTAACTGAAGTTGAACCCTCAAGATTTGGCCCTGGTCTGAGCAGGAGGTTGGACCAAATGACCTGCAGGTGTCCCTTCCAACCTAGATAATTTTATGACATCTGTCAGCATCTTTTCCTGAAAGTTCAGCTTAAATTCATCAGCAAGTCCCTTATCCTTCAATATTAGTTGAAATGTTTGAAGGCCTTTCATTGGGGATATGAAGGAAATAAGTGAAAGAACTCTAGGGTGGAATTAGCTGTGATGAATTTAAAATCTTGGTAAGAGAGGAAAAGTAGACCATGAATAAAAAATGGCATATACCCACACATATATATTGTATTTAACGTGGGTTTTTTAGACAGAGTAGAACTGGTGACTAATAAAAACAAGCCATATCTGAGACATGGGAGGAGGAAAAACTAGCATTTAAATTTGCAGAGGAGAGGTCAAAACCCACAGAGCTGCAAATGAGTAAAAATCAAGATCACACTTTTGAGTTTAACTAAATGTTCAGATGTTATCCAGACTTTTCACAAAAATGAAGGCCAGTTCCAGGCTGAGACATAGCAGAGCTGCCTTCTGCCAGAAAAGAGATTACCTCCAAACATTACAAGTGAAAACAGGTTATAATAAAAAGCCTTAGCTGGAGTCCCATTAGGCATCTCCTGCCATATACATGCTGGTATCTTTTACCCAAGGCTCGTACCTGCCTGTGCCTATCTGTCTGACTTTAGCTCTCAAAACACAGAATCTCTACTTTCTCCAAGTTGTTTAGATCTCTGAGTAATGAGATAAATCCAACAGAACCTCCTTTAAAATCTATAGCAAAATACCATGGTCTTTTGCAGTATAAGATGTAAGGACTCACCATTCTTGCAGAATTATGCAGCTTCCAGTAAGGAGACAACCTGTAAGAAGGTCATCTTCTCAGAGAACTTATATAGAGAGGGAATTTAGGATGCCAGTCCTTGAGCAAACCGAACATACATGAATAACTCCAATGAGATTTCTGCAAAATGACCTCATGGGGTGGACATTATTAAAATAAGCCAATTATATACAGGAAGGTTTGGTTCTGAAAGCCACTGAAGAGATAGGTGTGGCTTTTGTGCCACACCAGATCTGGAAGGCAGTTATGGGAGGTACTTCAAAAGGAATTTCAAGTCTGGAAGGAATATTTAGCACTTGCCTTGAGAAACGCATTAGAGACATTGTGGTTGTCACTCACAACAAAATTTGCATGCTTAGTTTGAACCACCTAGGTTTTAAGAGAGGAACTTTGAACTATCATTCAGCTTTCTTGTTCATCAGCAGAAGATGAAAGAAGGCTTTTGTGGAAAAGGAGCGGTGGTTGGAGGAGTTATAAAGCAGGATTTCTGTGGAGAGTGGCTGACATCTGTAGGCCCTTAGAAAAGGGTCCTAGATAACCATTTTCTTCCTTATTCAGTTTTTCATCATGTAGAAGACCTATATGCTCAGGTCCTGTGAGTGGGGAAAAAATAAGCATTGTACATTTTCATCCTTATAGCTGGGGAGAAATGGTCCCTTTTCTGCATGGACCATTTCCAGCTGTACATGTCAGGGACAGACTTGTTTTCCAAATGCTTAGGACAGTAATTTGATAGCAAAAGAGTCAAGTACAGTCCCCTTTTGCTTAGCTTTGATCTAGCTGGTTCAAATATTGCAAACTGTGTAGCCCTGGTAGGGGAAGAAGTTGTCCCCTTATTACCAGGGCTACACAGTTTGCAATATTTGAACCAACTACTCTGGCTGCCTAATTGTGTTGCCTTATTGTGTGGGTTTGAGAGTTGAGGTTGAACTCCAAGCTGGGGTGGCTACTCCATGTCTTCTACCCAAACACCAGAGTTGAGAGCTAGCTCAGGAAGTCTATGTGAGAAAGTCGACATTATTGCAATGCATGTCACAGTGAGACCACCACCCACAGGGACAGCCTTAGCTGGCTTTCAACTCAGTAGGTTGGGTAAATCAGTTTTTCTTCAGTTACCAGATTTTTCTTCAGGATGGCAAGAAAGAGCTGAAGTGCTTGCAGGTATCCATAGGTTTGATTAAAGTGCCCACAATCAGCCCATCATTAATAAGTTAGTTTTGGCAATGCTGATACAGGCACTGCCCTGAAACAGGAGATGACTAACACCACAGGCACACAGTTCATGCCCTTGTCTCCTAATCACTGGTAAAACAACAGAATGTGTCAGCCCATGAGCACAGGCACTGGGAATTTCTTCACTGACATCAACAGAGTCAAATGTCCCCTTTGAATCTCTCACAAATATGTATGGAGCCGATTTAACAGCATCATTGTAGTTTAGGATACTGTTGGTGTTTCAGAGAAGGTATTTCAGAACATTTACATTTTTCTATTAAAGGGGGGAAAAAGGCTCAGTAGGATAACAGAGTAATACACTCTGATCCTAGACCAAAGCTGCTTTTTGTGTTGGTTGCAGTGAAGATGGAGAGAGTTCACACTCTCCCTTCGGATGTCCCGTTCCTGTGCTGCCTGACCTAATTGATTTATATCTGTGGGATGACTAAGGACGGGCCCTAGCTTTGCACGCCTGCTATTTGTAGCCTTTATGTGCTGAGAAGTAACTATTTCACCTTGGCTGAAAATACTGTGGGAAGTACCACAGAGTCCTGTTCAAGATATTGGCTCCTCCATGTCCTCAAAGGTAATGTGGAGAAAGCATTCCGTGATAGTTTGGAAGAAAAGGACCACCAAATTACATTGTCTTAATTCTGTTAATATTACTGAGCCATTTATTTTTTTCTTCTTGCATGTTGTGGAGTTTGCATGCAATATTTTTGTTGACAGGCACCCTGCAGCAGTTTTTGTATGTGAACAAAAGTCACCAGACACATAGCAATTTGTGATGCTGGTGTACTGGAGTGAGACTTGTGGAATTTGTTACAGCTAAAACCCAGTCAACTTTCTGTTTTCGTGCTGAGCGACAGAGAACGTGTTTGTTGCTCAACTCCAAAAAAAAAAAAAAAATATCCAAACAATGCACCTGGGTGTTCTCTCTTTCAACTTTTCAGACAAACAGTGACCACCCAACTGCTCCCATTGCAGGACCCTCCCTGTTTTATAGGCGCAAGCTATGCCAGGCATGGAGAGAAGTTCTTGCAAGCAGCTTTCTTTGGAACGCAGCAGGGAGTGACTGTCTAAGCCTGGGCAGTGTCTAGGGACAGTGAAGAAGGTCTTTGTGCGATCTGTGAATTCAGGGGACCTTAACAACATGCTGTGGCGCTGAAACCACTCAGAACATCAAACTCTGTGTAGATAGTCCATTCATACATTGATTACTGAGGTCACTTGTGGCCCATATGATGTTGCGTTTCTTCATGTTGTTCCTGTACAGGATGACAGGTGCCTTGCTTGTGTGGGGAACAGGTATCTCCAACAGACATTGCTCTGTTGAAATCTTGTGTTGCCTTCCCAACCAGTTTATTTCTTGCTAAAAACATTCTAAGAATATCAGTGCCCTGCCCAGTTCTGTGCACTCTTTCCACTCGTGTTGATGAACAGAGTATCCTGTTTCTTCCTAAAGAAGGCAAAAATCTTGGGGACTTTCTTGAAGATTTACCTCACTATTTTACTTAGTCATTCTTCAGCTAGGATTTCTGGTTACATCTCACTGATGACCACAGAGAAAATGAGAGTAATGCAAGACTATCAGCCTTGGTTTTTCTGTACCTTTCAGTGCTACGCAATCAACAGAGAAATACAGCATGATTTCGGAGCAGTAATGTTATTAAAAAACCCCAACAAACTAGCTAGTACCTATGAAAAGCATTACTCTATAAACAACTTAAAGCTCAAAGAGGTGCACTAGAATGAAAGCAGTCCAGGAACCTTGTTTCTTAACCCAGCATTTCTGTACTACTCACATTCTTGAGAGGAATCTGCTTTCTGCAGGAGAGAGTAAGTGCAGGACTCCTTATGGAAGATAAGTTCACATATCCAGTCATTAAAACCAGCAGGTTGACTGCTACTGCTATTGAGAGGGGGAAAGCTAGAGGAAGCATCAGGCATATCAGCTCACAGATCATAAGTAAACACAATTTTACAAATAAATCTGTCTTGACCTTAAACCAACAATGCTATGTATAATGTGCTCTGTTTTCACAATTGTTAAAAAAAGTCTGCCACGTTTGCATGTGAGAGAGGACAACTGTTTTAGGGAAAAGCACAAGCAAACAGCACTAAAATATATGGTGTGCTGTTGACACAGAAGCATGTTGTAAATGTGGCAGAAGGAAGTTTTACCTTGGTGGGAATGTTTTTGTCAACTCTGAGGCTCATATACCCACAAACATCAAAGCCTATGCCCTCAGATGTCTCCTGGTATAGGGATTAGCAAAGAATTGTATTAATTTTGCAGGCAAGGGGCACAGATGGTGTGAGTGCCTTGTCCCAGGTAACACGTGGCATAGCAAAACTTTGAATTGAGGTCTCAATTCAAGCTGGGAGGGCCAACCTGGAGACAATAATGTAATTTCTCCTCTGATCTGAACACCCCTGTCTCCTTCCATATGTAGCAGAGTCCCCATCTCTGGGCCAAATTTCAGTTTTAATTCAATGCAATTTCAGTGGGATGGGAAACAATTTTTTTCCCCAGTTTAGTTCTGTGGATAAGCAAAGATCCCTCTTGCTAAGGCACAAATGCATTTTTTTAAAACACGTGGTAATTCCTTAGCTAGTCTAGCAAATCCTGCTAAGTCGTGATCCCCAAATGAAGGATCAGTGCTAAGCAAGGGACAGGGAGACAGACAAGAAGGTTTAAAGAACCAATTGCAAATGCCAGGCTGTGTTTGTAAGGAGGAGACCTCCATCTCTGCAGTGTGGGTAGCACTGAGGAAGATAGCCACAAATTCTATAGCAGCAAGGACAAAAGTCCAGAGGCAGTAAAACAGAATGGACAGGAGTGACAGAGTTAACCAAAAAGAGATCTCCAATTTATGGGAAATGCAGTATTTTCTATGCTTCTAACTTTCAACTCAAGCCACGTGGTAACAAAAAGATCTTGGAAATCTTCAGTGAACCAGAAAATGACAGAAAAGTTTATTCCAGAAACGAGAAGACACAGTGATTCCAAACACAGTTTGTTATTCCGACCCTGCAGCTGATTAAGCAAATGAAGATCGTAAGTCTATGAAAAAGTAAAGACTCTCTGATGTAGGCATGACTTAAGGAGTTAGCTATAGGAAGGGTTGCGGATGGGAGCGTTGCTGTAGTTCTTGCCACCGGTGCCTCTGGCTTTGTGGAACTTGCATGGTGCAACAATGGACCCCACTCTGGCTGCACTGGCATTGGAAGCACACCTTTGGTCCTCCAGGTGGTACCAAATTTGTGCAGTCTTCCATCTTTAACAACCTGCACATACATGCACAAAATGAAAGGAGGCTTAAATTCAGTTTTATACTGTCGGTTACTTACTTCAGTGACCTCTGGGCTTTTTTTGGGGAAAGCTCAGTTAATTCTGTGTATACCCCAGCTACACTCTATTTCAGCTCTATTTAGAGAGCATGAGCTTGTTTCCATTTTCTAAACTTGTTAGTCACTGATTCCATAAAGATAAAACTCAGCGGTTGGATATTATTGCTGCATGGACTCCGAACAGACTGGGGTGGGGAGGGCAGCCACAGAGTGCTTCAGTGAAATCCATGGGATACCTTGGCTGTTGGGATCTTTTCTCTTTTTTTTCTTCTCTGCTGTTTTCCACTGTAATGTATAAAATCCTGCTTCCTCCCATTTCTTGTTCTACACCTTTCCTGCCTGTTCCTGATGGACAGCAACTAGAACAGAACAACATGAAGAGCATTGTTGTGGCTCTTACCTCTGGTGGGTTTCACCAGAATTGCACCCAGGCTGTTTGGTTCATAATAACAGTATGCATTGCATAGCGGTATCAAGAAGGAAGCCCAGGAAACACTGCTGTGAAAATCCCACAATATCTGTGACTACTTCTTGAAAGTATTTTAACAGTTACTGAGAACATACTTGTGTTAGAAGAATTGCTTTCCCCCTCTTTGAGAAAGCAAACAGGAGTTACAGCACCTGAAAGGGTAGAAAATTTAACAGACTTTATGTAATTTTTTGCACAAAATGACAGCTAGCATTTTATTTTTGTTATTCCTTCAAATGTGAAATAGGTTGCAGCTCATAGCAGTACAATACATGCCTTTAGCTCTCTGATGACATACACGTCAACAGATTGACTCCGAGTGCTATGAATCCTTAGGAATCAG
>VYZW01029946.1:7242-24219 GCA_013401315.1 Balaeniceps rex | reverse complement strand
GAGGAAAACTGGGCCATAGGGCTTTGTCTATCTACTTAGCATTACCTAACTGTTGATTCAGATTCTGCAAACACATTTGGAGGCTGGAAGAGCTGAAACAGGACACAACTTGATAGATCAAAAGAGAAATGCAGACAAAATACACTGTGTATTACACTTTTAATTGTAAAGGGACTATATTTTAAACTCTATTTCACATCTATAGGTTTTGAAAGCATGTTTACAGCATTCTGAATATTTTCACAAACATTTCTGAGAAAAGGATAACAGCAAGTGAAAGACCAAGAGGTATAGGTGTACAGTTTCTTGCAAAGAATTACAAAACAAAGAACAAAATTCACTATAATCTTCACAAAGATCTTTGCATCTTGCATGTTTTTTTAAATAAAATATATCCACATTTAAAAATGTGTAACTAGNGAGGAAAACTGGGCCATAGGGCTTTGTCTATCTACTTAGCATTACCTAACTGTTGATTCAGATTCTGCAAACACATTTGGAGGCTGGAAGAGCTGAAACAGGACACAACTTGATAGATCAAAAGAGAAATGCAGACAAAATACACTGTGTATTACACTNAGTCTTCCGAGAAACTCTGCAAGCGCTTTTTGTGTAATCTGAGAGCAAATATTTTATGGTGCCCTTATGTTGAGCAATTCAAGTCTAGGAAAAAAAGCTTACTCAACTCAAATGCAGTTATGTTGAAATTTCTGAAGAAATCACTGAAATTTCACTAGCTGGCAATGAGAAAATGCTTGATTCTGTAGAGCACTGACCTGGGTAAAAGGTTGAACCCAGAACTTTGTATTCCTTTGAAGCATTATGATTAGAAGAAATGCCTTTCTGATGAAATACAAGTATTGATAGCTAAGCTGTAGGCAGTATCATACGGTTAGGTGATTTTTAGCTGTGGCAGGAATGCATGCTGACCATTTCTGCTATCAGTGGGCTGGAACATGCTTAGAGTAGGGAACTAGGTTTTAATAGCTTAGGGAGCTTTTCCCAGATCTTTGCATACTCATGTTTAATGCTGCGGTGTGCACTGTAAGATAATCGAAGGTACTTGGCCATTACCAGTATTAAAACCTCTTAACATTCAGATCTTAGTCAAAGCTGGATTATATTACAACATTTCTCTTTCTCTTCAACTAAAATAAGAATTTCCTCTCAAATCAAAAGCCTGCTTTTGCTCCTGTGGGACTGTTCAGGCTTTGACCTGAATAACTGTGATATATGATCCATTTTATATATGCGAAATACTTTCACAAGCAGTGATAAATTTCAGAGTTCTAATCAAATATTCTGCTTTCTCTTGCTCCTGCAACCTCTTTTTAGAATGAAATAACAGACTGTGGCCCTACCTATGTTTCAAAAAGAAATACTTTGTTATAGATGCTGGCAAGCAATTTGAAACTCATTCCTGTGGAAGATTTATCACCAGCTGCAAGAAATTTGGCATATGATTTTAAGATTACATTTAGAAACTTTGGACAAACAAATCCAATAAAATTTGGCTGTACTACAAGCTAAATAATTTTGGGCATTTTTTTTTTTTTTGAGTAGATTAAACACAGAGTTGTAAATACTTTGGAATGGTAGAATGGTGGCAAGAAAAGTTGTCATTTATTTCCTCCTATGCACTATGTATTTCTGAGTACTAATAATAACTAATTTGGGGTTTGGATGTGTTCAATCCAAAGAATTCAGCAGGAGCAAAAAAAAAATTAAGTACATTGTATGACATAATTCCATGATAACCTTCGAGGAAATGCTGAAGTTGAAGTCTGTGCAGGTTTAATAATCCTCTAGTAAGAAATACATAATTCATGAAAAGTTACTAAGTATTCCATTTTACAGATTATACACCTGACTTTTTTTTGTTCTGATATAATCACTGCATGTTTTAAACATGGTTTTCATGAAATGAAAGTTTTATGTCATTGAGAAAATTCAATAAATTTCCTTTCTCAACCTTTGCTTACAGCATACTTAACAATAGTATTTTATCATCAAAATCTTCCTCTTGTCTGTGCTTACAAAGTGGCAAGTCAGCTTATAACTTCTCTCAGGTGAGTACAGTGGTTTTGGTCTTCAGTTGTGTAGCACAGATTTCCTTTCATTCTGTAACCCATTTCTGAACGTTCTCCAATATGACAGTATCTCATTTCAAATCTGAGTATAGAACAAGGTATGAAAGCTTGTAAGTGTTGTGGAAATGACCCCAGATACTATGAAGGACATAACGCCTTTCCTGTATATACATCCAGGGATCGTATTTGCTGTCCTAAGCACCATGCTGTTCTAGACACAAAACATTTACTTTCCATCCCTAAATTCTTCTCAGGGGTGCTGTTGTTAATATAGATTTTATGTTTTACAGAGTTTTAAAAAATTCCTATTCCTACAGAAATTAAAAAAAAAAAAAATCTCTAAATCATGGATTAAGTAAGCACAGCTTATTTCACCATGAAGACAACCCGACAGTCATTATTTGTCACATTAAGCATTGTTTGCAAACTCTATCAGCAATGATTTTATATTTTCTCCCAGATTAGTTGATATAAGGGCTTCATACAAGTGTAGAGAAACTATAGACGATGTGCACCAACCTATGGCTTGCACCAGTTTTACAGCATTCCCTTCCCTTCACCTACCATGTCCAGGCTTTGTTATCCCCAGGTCACCCTGGGCTTGACAGGAAATTTTATGCCAGTCCTTTTGTGGTTTTTGATAGAGAGCTCAAAGCAAGACTGTTTTTGCTTTCAAAGCACTTGTTAGGCAGAACGCCTTATTCTTCTGCCAATGAGTTCTTGATAAAGATGGCACAGCCCTGCCAGCTGCGCTGCTGATTGTCTGCTGGTAGGCTGACACTCCTCTGAGTGCCTTTGAACCTCCTGCCTCAGGATATGCAGATCTTGCTTTAAAAGAATTTAGTCTCTTCCTGAAGTCTTAGCTCTGGCTACATCTCCAGTGAGTTGTTTTTTTAATATGCTTTTTTCAAGAATGATTGGTTCCATAGCACTGCGCTAATTCGCTTTTCACCAGTTGTCATATAGCATGAAGAGAGACAAAACTGGCTGACAAGCCCTCCTGTGAAAAGTGTATCATCCTTGTGATCAGCCCAGCCATTTCTGATCATTTTCAATATTCCTATGAAGTTGATAGCTGGGTTATGAAAACACAGAGAGTTGGAGGTCTGCCTTTTCTGAATGCAAGACTACTAAAAAGCAGGAAACATTTTTAAGGCTTTGTTAGTAGGACAGCTGCTAAGGATTTCATACTTAGACCTTTCCTAGTTTCCGAGTTGAATGCTGCTAAACATGTCTGGTCTCTTTCAGCTTGTCAGGAAGCATTTTCTCTGCAGTGTTGACACCTGGAGAAGTCTCTGAAAAGGTTATCCTGTCCAGCTATTACGGTATTATTTTTGTAGTGGTTAGAAGTACTTTTCTAGGACCTTCTAAAAGGCAGGTTGATTTGGGGTGATGGAAAGGAAGGTGATGCCATTTACCCTTGTCTTGTCTCCACAATCCTGCTTCATGACCCACTGGCAGTTTGCGGCTCAGGGTGATCTATTGTTACCAGGCCATTTGTCAAGTGTGTTTTTAGAGCTGGAGAGAGAAAGAAAAGCCTCACTCCTCTGGTTTCAATTCCAGGCTATTTAAAAATCTTCTAGTTAAATTAATGTAAAACCTAGCGGATGCTGTTCATTTATTTTAAGTGTAGTAAACTTTATGTCAATTTAAACCTAGCAATAGGTTTAAGTAGTAGTTTGGTAATAGTAGTTTAATTCCCTCTCAGTTAAAGATAAACTACTAGAGAGATTCATTTTTAAGTTTTTGCACTGGCTTAAATAAACTAATTTAAATTCATTACTGTTAAGGATCTCTGGAGTATAAGCAAGAGTTTAGAATAATGTTCTTGGAGAGAAACACCATATTATAATCTGCTAGACTAGATTTGCCACTGTTGCGGTCAGGAAAGGCCACGTCTGTGTATCATGATTGATGTATACTGTGCAGCAGCAGTCCATCAGCAGCAATTAAAGTCATGATCCTTTAATAGCTTTAGAAGCAATGTTGCTCGTAGGGGAGTGAATTCTCTGAGCTTGAATAAGTATACACAGGACTTAGCAAGAATTCTTTGGTATGCCTCTAGAACTGCCCTGCAGCTTTATTCCCTTTGTAGCTGCCTTCAGCTATTCATCTGAGTATGTATAATTCTGATGTATCCAGTTTCACATAAAAAGGAATATGCTTTTTCTTCCTCTTTAAATGTAAGGTTCATGTTCAACCACACCAAGCTGAGTGTTGTGTTTGATACCCTAGAGGGAAGGGATGCCATCCAGAGGGACCTTCACAGGCTAGAGAGGTGGGCCCGTGAGAACCTTGAGGTTCAACAAGGCCAAGTGTAAGGTCCTGCACCTGCGTTGGGACAATCCCAAACATGGATAGAGGCTGGGTGATGAGTGGATTGAGAGCGGCCCTGCGGAGAAGGGCTTGGGGTATTTGTGGATGAAAAACTGAATATGAGCCGGCAATGTGCACTAGCAGCCCAGAAAGCCAATCGCATCCTGGGTTATGTCCAAAAGAAGCGTGGCCAGCAGGTCGAGGGAGGTGATCCTCCTCCTCTACTCCACTCTTGTGAGACCCCACCTGCAGTACTGTGTTCAGCTCTGGGACTCCCAGCATAAAAAAGACAGGGACCTGCTCGAGCAGGTCCAGAGGAGGGCCACAAAGATGATCAGGGGCCTGGAGCATGTCCCCTGTGAGGACAGGCTGAGAGAGTTGGGGTTGTTTAGCCTAGAGAAGAGAAGAGAATGCTCCATGGAGACCTTATAGCAGCCTTCCAGTACTTAAAAGGGGCCTATAGGAAAGATGAGGAGGGACTCTTTTTCAGGGATTGTAGTGATAGGATGAGGGGTAACGCTTCTAAACTGAGAGAGGATAGATTTAGTTTAGATATTAGGAAGAAATTCTTTGCTGTGAGGGTGGTGAGACACTGGAACAGGTTGCCCAGTGAAGTTGTTGATGTCCCCTCCCTGGAAGTGTTCAAGGCCAGGGTGGACAGGGCTTTGAGCAACCTGATCTAGTGGAAGGTGTCCCTGCCCATGGCAGGGGGGTTGGAACTAGATGATTTTTAAGGTCCCTTCCAACCCAAACCATTCTATGACTCTATGTTCTTTCTTTCCATCAAAAAAGTTTTCCCTTTCAGATCCTGCACAGCCAGAGGGCAGATGTTCTCGTGGTGGGTTAATACTCGATGAGAGAACAAGTATTTTGCAAAGTTCACTGCTGATTCCACAGAACATACATATATCATGCAGGTAAATATTTGCACATAGGTCACACAGATAACTAAAGCTCATATACGTTGCAAATATAATTTTCAGCTTAAATAGGTTCGAAGCCTACAGAGGAAAGTTGGAAAAGTCCCATTGACTTCTGCAGCCTTCAGATTATATCTTAGGGCTTGGATCACACAAAGCACTTAAGTATATCCTTAGCTTTAGCTATGTGGGTAGTTCCATTGCCTCCAGTGGAGCCACTCCTTGTTCTCAAGCACACGCTTGGTGAAACCCTTTGCTGGATCTAACCTGGAACATAAGTTCACAGTCATCCTGGCTCTGTGTTGTTTTATCAACTATGATATATCAACTGATATGAGAAGTTTAATTTCTTGACCTGTTTACAAAAGTGGGAGTGTAGCACTATTTCACTAGTCCTGTGAGTTTCATGGTTCAAAGTTTTGCTAAAGGCTGAAGTAGAAAACCATGGGACTGTGATTCAGGAGCTTTTTTATTTTTTCATTCTGATATTGACTTCATGCATGACTTCAGGTGGCTCCCTTAAGTGTGTCAGAGATTTCAAGTTTCGGAGCTTATTACCTGACTGTAGAGGACTGCAGACCCCAGAGATAGAACCCAAAAGTCACCTTCCCCCATTCCTCACACACTAAGTGTCCCTACCCGACACCAAGGGAACTCCAAGTTAATGGCTGTCCTCCAAGACCATGATTTTACGATGAGAGATGAACTTTTGGGATCAAAGAAGGATCAAACCCATGTGGGGGAAACCATGACCCAACAAAGTCATGTGTGTCCAAGTCCAGGTTGCTTTAGAGGATTAGCAGTTCTGCTCTGGAATTTTTTTTCCTCCTTTAGGATTTCTAGCTACCTGAACTGAGTTTATCATCCTGGTTATTTTTTTCTTGCTTGCACAACAACTTATTGCATTAAGTACAGTACATGGCAGCAAGGTCTTTTAGGTGACGTGGGTAATCATAGTGTGCTTATTTCTGACACACAGGTTATAGTAAATTGTTTTAAAGGAAAGCTGATTTTGAATTCCCTGAAACAAATAAATACAGTGGTAGGCAAGTGGTGTGTCCTGTCATTGCATTAACCAACAATGAATCCCAAACAGGAAGGGAAGCACCTCTGGGGGCTTCAGGCTCCTGTGTTGGTCCAGTGACAACATGTGTACTTATTTCTAGCTATAGGCACTCCTTTCTACATTGTGCACCAGAGACTGAGGCATCTTCAAGCCCTGACTTCACTTGTCACCCCCAAATCTTTTTGTAGCCTGCAGATAACACAGGTGGTGGGACTATCTCTTGGAGCCTGGGGCGTTCTGGTAACTGCAGGGTTTGGACAACCACATCTCTCCATATCTATACCAAGCCATAAACACAACCTGTGCATGAGAACAAGGAGTGGCAGGGAAAATGAAGAACAATGCACAAACCGTGTTGGGGTTCTTTGTTGTGTGATACAGAAGCTTATCTTTTAATTGTAACTTGACTTTTTCTTTTGTTTGCATCCTGTTCTAAAGTTATAAAAACATATTTACTTTCTGTTAGCTATTGGGAAAGCTGTCTGTGGTATTCTTTTTCATTTTTCACCTTGTAAATATTTGTGGGTTTAACCAAGTGCTGTGTCTGTTTAAGCTTTTGTTAGCACTTCCAGTTAAGGCAACAGAAAGCAGTATTTCTGCCAAAGTTTTTACACACAGGAAAAAAATATTACCCAGACTAGATATATGGCATATCATTACCCAGATTATCAAGAAGAGAGAATTACATTTAAATCCATATTGAATGTCATGTCAAGACTGTTTGTCCACTGTAAGCTGTAATTTCTTCACAGACAAATGTTAATAGGAATTCAGTAGCCACTTCATACAAACAGGTTAAAAAAAATAAGTAAAAGAGAAAAATCAGATCCCCCTAATAATCCTGTATGAATAAAGAATATTTCTTGTTATTTCATAATCTGTATATGTGTATTAGAAATCATTCTGTCTTTAATAGAGTTGCATATGGCTTACAATGAATGGGTATAGCAAACACAATACCTCCCTTAAAGCTGGTCATGTTGTCTATAGGGATATTTTCTGGACAAAACAATCTACTACTTGGTTTGAGAGTAGTCAGGATCCACCCCAAATGAAAATGTTTGCTTTCAGCTCTGCAGAAGTTGTGAAGAGACAGTAAGCTGTGATCATACGTAACAAGTGTGCAATACTGGCCTCCAAATACTTTCAAGGTTGCATCATCTTGCCTTTAGCCTTCTACAGCCATTCTGCAGCTGCTGAAAGTTTTGTGCATTCCTATGGGCCTGTGGAAATTATTGTGGTACCCACTGGGGACCAGATCCATGGGAAGGAATAGCCGTCAGCTTGTGCAAGAGTGTAAATACTGGATTTCCTCCTTTGCTTTGCAATTGCTTCTTGTGCTGATGTGCACAAACGTTTCTTTGTGGACATAAAGAACAAGCTTTGAGGTTAACACAACCTATGCTTAAACTGGTGGATTAAGGAGTCCTAGTGTGCTCTTTGGTCTGGATAACTCCAACTGTTAGTAGTACCCCTCCCACTACTTTTTGCCCCCATTCCATGCCTTGGTTTCACAGGAAGGAAGCTTAGGGATCTAAGCCAGGAGAAGGCCATCTGGATTGCCATAGCACAGAATCCCTAAGTGTGCCAGGATCAGCCCCCACTGCTCAATCCAAACTCTGCTAATTTCATTACTACATTGAGGAGGCAAACTACAGACACATATTTATGTCTGTATCCTTAACTCTGTTGGGAAATCCCAGAGCCAGCTGTAATTTCGGGCATATCCCTGATGCCAATACTGTATGTAAGCAAGCTTTCACACTAGAGTAACAAATTTGCATCACTATTGTCTCCAGTTTTAAGTGTTGGCTTATCAGAACTAACCAGAGGATTTATGATCTGGCAGCAGTCTAGGGTAGTAAATTTTTAGACAGGGCTAATAAGCAATTTCAGGATAGGCAATCGCTTTTTCCACCATGGAGCAACACTGCAGAAAACAGACTGAAGTAGGACCAGGAAGAGATCCATAAAGGTTAATTTCCTCTTCCACCATGTCTGCATAACTATAGAGTCCCATTATGCTGTGCTAGTTCTTCTCCAGAAACTGGAGGGCAGAAGACAGCAGCAATTGCAGTATGTGCTATGTTTCTCAAATCTGTCTTGTGTATATTTACTCTGTCTCACCTCTGCAATCCCCAGGGGCCTCCCAATAACCTCCTGACTGCCTGTCCCCACCTTAAACACTTTCACTGCAGCGTTTCAGGGCCCCATCAGAAGACCTCTGGCTCATTTCACACTGCTGCAAATGCACAAGGCTAAGCAGTTGCATGGGACTGGCAGAACTACAAGGGACACCAGTCTGCTGTAACTTCTGCCCTGTGGCCATGCAGGAAAGAACTTGTCCCGCAGACTGATTCCAGAAGCACTCTGCCCTGCTCTGGAAGGTCCTAGGGAACATGAGCTGCACAGACACAGATCTCAGGGCCACATACAAGTAGCAAGTGATGCCAAGTAGCTAAGGCATGCCTGTAGGCGTGGATATCAGAGAGTTCAGCTCTATGCAGTCTTACATGTTCTGTTTCTTAACATGCAGATTAGTCCCTGATGACATATGTGATTTTTGACACCTTTACATTGCTTATTCATTTGGAAAGTTCTGAGAGGAACAGCAAGTGATTTTTCTTGTTGCTGTCTTCTCTCTAACTTTTAAAAGGAACCTATCCAAATTCCTCTCTAAAAGGAATTTTAGTACCGAAATACTTTTTGGGACCCTCACAATAATGTTTAGGTTGGGACTTGTAGAAAGCAGATTTTTATTTTGCCATTCATAGCCCTTTCTGCTCAGAGACTGGTGTATGTATCACAAATAAACAATTTCGCCTAAGGGAACATTCAGGTTCCATGTTGCTGTCATTTTTTTTTTTTTTTTTAATGGAAACTAACTGGAAGACCCCCAGACCTGAAGCTGCTTGATGGTAAGACCCTATATTTTTCAGCATCAGTACACAGAGAGCATATAGACCTCATGTTTTGTAATGCACAAAGTTCTGTGCCAGTAGAACTTTGCATTATCAACAAAGGACTTGTTGGATTTTATTCCACATGTTGGTGAATATCAAAAGAAACTAAAGGCAAATTTTTCTGATTTTTGGAATGTTGCAGAGGAAGGAACTATGGCAAAACACTAAAAGCCTTGGAGAATAATTTTAGATCAATGCCATCTGTGTGTTTTTTAACAATCTTGCTCAAGACATTGTTGTGAAACTAGCCTAGTGTCCTGGTTTCAGCTGGGATAGAGTTAATTTTCTTCCTAGTAGCTGACATAGTGCTGTGTTTTGAATTTAGTATGAGAATATTGTTGATAACCCGCTGATGTTTTAGTGGTTGCTAAGTAGTGCTTACCCTAGTCAAGGACTTTTTCAGCTTCCCGTGCTCTGCCAGATGCACAAGAAGCTGGGAGGGGGCACAGCCAGGACAGCTGACCCAAACTGCCCAAAGGGCTATTCCATACCATATGATGTCATGCTCAGTATATAAACTGGGGGGAGTTGGCCGGGGGGCAGCGACTGCTGCTCAGGGACTGGCTGGGCATCAGTCAGTGGGTGGTGAGCAATTGCATCACTTGTTTTTTTTTTCCCCGGGTTTTTTTCCTCTTCTTGTTGTTTTCCTTTTTACCATTTATTATTATAATAATTCAATTATTAAACTGTTCTTATCTCAACCCACAAGTTTTCTTACTTTTACCCTTCCAATTCTCTCTCCCATCCCACGGGGGGAGGGGTGGGGGGTGAGCAAGCAGCTGCGTGGTGCTTAGTTGCCGGCTGGAGTTAAACCATGATACCTAGACTAATATTTTTCTACTTGTACTTTGTTAGCTTCTACTTTATTATGAGTATATTAAAATTCTTTAAATTCTACTAGGGTTGAAGGTGTGAGCCAGTTCAGAAATGGTATCTTGTTATAGAATCACAGAAAAATGGAATCAAAAGGAATACAATGATACTTTGCTTTTAGAAGTTCCTATGGTCCTAATCTAGCAATATCCTTCAAGTATCCGGATGTAGCCTTTAAAATTGTTATATAAGAACTTGGAGATCTTGGGTGTGTTTTCTTTTTTAAACTGAGAACCAAAATAAGAAGTAAATCACCCAGTGCCCTGGTTCCCCATGAGGTCTTCTGTGGTATCAGTGTAGCCAAAGTGCAATAAATAAGTAAATAAACTCCATGTGCTAACATCAAGGTTGATTTAAATTAACTGTTTCCAATGAATTATTTAGTTACCATCTGGAAGAACAGATGACTTTATTGTTGTTGTCGTTTCCTTTCTTGTTAATTTACTTGTAATAAAGAACATATGAAATACAGTGGTATGACAAGGTTTTTTAACCCATTAGGAAAAAATGACTTGGTGAGAAAGTAGGAAGTTAAGAGTGGGCATTTGACTGTAAAGGCCCAGGGATAATTGGCTGTGAATCCCAGTTTGGCGATTTGCACCATATATTTATTTATGTTAGCGCGTATAGTACTTTCTTCTAGCAAATCCTGGAATTCCGGTGTGTGTTTATTCAGACTAATCCAGTTTAAATCAAAGGAGATTTTGCCTGACTTGCAAGGTAAGTCTTATGCTTACTTTTGTAAGAAAAATAGGAGGAAGGGGTCCCTCTCTACCTGTAAGACTGGGCATCAGCGTAGCCCCTTGCAGCGCTCCAGCGGGGAATGCTGCCGTGCTGCAGATGTGTTGCCGTGACCTGCTACTCCTGCCACCCTTGACTTTGTTCCCGGTGTAGAGTAGGGCCCCTCTGTGCACGCGCCCGTTACAACCCATGAATGGTCTCTCAGTCAAGGCCGCTAGACCCCTGAAGCAGTTGCAGTGGTCGAAGCCATCTCCCATCTGGTTCTTCATTCCCCTCGCCTGGGAGATACGGTCCTCATGACCCGCAGAAAGGACGGCGTGAGCGTCCCTCACCCAGCTGGGAGCAAGCTCAGCCCGCTTAGCTCAACCGCCCTCCCGGGGCTGTGCGCTGTGGTGATTGAGGAGCGGGTCAGTGCCCAGGCGAGTCCCCCGCTCCTCCTGGTCCGCCGGCTGGGCTGCTCCCAGCGGGGGTCGGCCTCCGACTGCCACAGCCCCACACGGAAGACGCCGTGCCTCCGTGCCCCCACCCACACGCCCGCGCTCGGGCAGCTGTGGGCTTGGACGTCACCTCAGGCGGGGGAACAGTCTGCACGGGTGCGCGGCACCGCCGCGCCCCCTGTCGCCCTACCCGTGAGCAGGCCCCGCGCGGGGCGGGCGCCGGGCCGGGCGCCGGGTCNCCGGGCGGGCCGCGCCGGGTACGGCTGCGCCGGGTACGGCTGCGCCACTGGCACCGGCTTCTCGGCTCACTGTCCTTCTCCTGCAGATGAACGGGGCCCCGCGGGACGCGGCGGAGCCGGCGCCGGTGTGGGAGCGGCCCTGGTCGCTGGAGGAGATCCGTAAGGGCAGCCAGAGCTGGTCCTTGGCCTCGGACGCTGGGGTGAGCGGTGTGGCCGGGACCGAGCCTGGGTCTGGAGGGAGCCGCTCAGGGCCGCGGCTGCTTGGGGGCCGGGGCTCCCTGCCCCCACCCCGGGGCTTGGAGGTGTCGGGCGGGGCCGTGTTGGGGCGGTGCTGCCGCCCGCTGGCCCGAGCGGCGGCTGGGGGTCGGCCTGCCTGTCTCGGGAAGGGCGCTGTGGTAGCAGCTCCCCGGGCGGAACGCGGCGGTGGCAGCCCCAGCCAGGGCCTGGCGGTCGGCAGGCTGTCCCCTTGCTTTAACCCTCCGGTGCGAGCGGGAAAACTAAAATGAGGAGTTGGCCCGAAAGGAAATGCAGAATGAAGTGGAAACAGAGTAGGGCGAGACTTGGCCCTGGGTGTATGTGGGGGTGCTTTGGTCTAAACTATGTTTATTTTGATGCTCAGTTGAAGCGTATGATCAACTCTGCCTGGGTCATAAATGGTGCCAAAAGAAAAGGAGTTGGATGCTGACTATTGCTTTCCTCTGTTGTAAACAGCTCCTGCATTTTCTACAAGAGTTCTCACAACAAACCATTTCCAGGACTCATGAAATCAAAAAGCAAGTAGATGGATTGATTAGTGAAACAAAAGCCACAGACTGTCGCCTTCATAACGTCTTCAATGACTTTCTTATGTTGTCCAATACGCAGTTCATAGAGAATGTGAGTATGTTCTTCAGGCTTGTTCTTCAAACATCAGTGTTGTCCCTTACTGTAATGTGGAGAAATTATTTGACTTTTTAGCAAGTCTGATGTTAATTTAGAGATGAAGTGGCTTTTAATCACTTTCTGTTAAACAGTGTACTAATTCCTTTGTGAGTGATTTACTATCCAATATTGGCAGATTCCCTTTTGCCTCTTCTGGGGTACCTTCTCCTGTTGTTTATATGTGACATGGAGATCAGAGTTTCGTTTTTAGGACTATGAATGAGTTGAGATCTCTGGGATGTCTTGGTATATCTTTACAGGTAGCATGAATGTAGCATTTGGCTGCATCTGGCTGTCTAAATACGAGGAATGTTATACGATGTTGTAAATTTGCCCACTGGCGTTATTTTACGCTAAAAGCAGTTGGTATTAAAAGTGTTGGACTGCAGGCAGTTGTCTGTTACGTTTGGTCATGATGAGCATATTTTTTGGTTAATGTTCCCACTTTATGAACATTGCTGTTTCGGAAAGATAAAAGCTGCACTTGAAAGCCTGTTACAGTATTGTATCACTAGGAGCATGTGAATAATTACGATGTAGAGCTTTAATAGTCTTTCAGATTTGTGGAGCGTTTTTTGTTTTGATCAGCATTGTTCTCAGGCCACGCATGTCTCATCTGAAGCCATGATGCTATTATTGGAAAGGTGCTGGCAGAGGACAAGATGATGGAAATCTGGATTTCTGTTGTGAGTTTTTTTTGGGGGGAGGTGTGTTCAGAACTGCAATGTCTTTTCTGGCCAGCTTTGCTGTTCAGCGTAACGATTCTGCTGAGAACAGTTTAGTACAAAACATCTCAAATCTTGGGTGCTTGAAGGAGTTTGTTCCCAAATTTAAGTGCACAGAAATAGGTCCTCATTTCTAGTTCTCAATTTAGTTAACGTGAGAGCTCTGTCTCTTCCCAGGGGATAACTGCACCTCTGTTTGAGAGGTTTGGATTTAGGTTTGCAAGTTCAAGGGAGACTTTTTATTCCGCTGTATATCCTTGTAGCTGATCCTACAAAAGAGTGCTAAAAGAGCTGGATGGGAGGGATCATCAGAACAAACTGAAGGCTGAGGGAGGATGTGAACCTTCTCTGTAAGTACAGGAGAAGCGTAAACACTAAAGAAGGAAAGCTACTAAATGACAGAAAACAAAAGGAAAATAGACAGTCCATAAGTACACTTAGGTTTGACTTTGAAGGTTTCTAGAATAGCTTTATGTTAGGGGGGTTAAAATAGTGCTTTTTTTAACATATTCAGGTCAATCTGTGAACAGGGTGAAATGGTCAACTTGTCACTGCAGTAGTAGAAGACATTTGCAGTCTTGAATTCAGTTGGGTTGAGAGGCTGCCTGACAGTAGCTTCAGGATGATGACTTCAATGCATGAAGGAGGCTATGAAGATGCTTGGCATCATCCATGGCTTCTTTTTTTAAATGTGTAATGAATTAAAGTGTAATTAATTACACATTAACAGTGTGTTTTATTTCGTTGGTGGTGCCCATGGTTTAGCCCCTACAGCAGTATGTTGTTCTTACCTGAATTAATTTTGCTTGACTTTTTAGAGAGTGTATGATGAAGAAGTGGAAGAGCCTATTCCCAAAGCTGACATTGGAGACAAAACAGAGCAGGTAATTAACTTAAGCTGCCTTGAGTGCTGGCAGCATGTTTGCAGCTGTTGTCTACCTTCTCATTTTCAAACTTATTTTGTGGACATTTACAGCTTACAAACCAAACTGTTTCCTTTCTCCTTGAAGTCTCTCTGTTGGATAGTGTATGTCATTCAAACATAAAGTTGACAGTAGCATTGGAGGCTACTACAGTGTATGATAATCTGCTAGGGCCTCCTCAAGCTTAATACTGTGTCCAGTAGACAAGACTTATGTGTCAATTTTCAAATGGCTGTCCCTGTTTTTTCAGCAAGAAAACTGAGGCCTTGGGCCTTCTTACTGGATTCAGAGGTAGCGAGTTGGGGAAGCAGAATCTGACTGCAATTCCCAGGGATTAAAAACTTGGAGAGCTTTTTATATATGTTACAGTCCATGTATATTACACCGTAAATGTTCCCTTGATGGGCTGGGAGCACAATAAGATAGTATTGTGCTGGTGTGGCTGTTTAGAACATCTCTGTTTCTGGAAGTGATAAAAATGAATTAAGTCAAGCAAAAAAAGGTTCTGAAGGTCTTGCTCTTACATATAGTGAAAAACCTTTCATTGTACTAATTTGAAGTTAAGATTTTGCATGCGTGTTGCAGTGAGATTGAGTCTTGAGTAAAATGCAAAGAGAATGTCTTGTTTCTGTTACTAAAGGAAAAGACACGGGAACAGAAAGAAGCTGATCTGATCCCCAAAATCCAAGAAGCAGTGAATTATGGGCTGCAAGTTCTGGACAGTGCGTTTGAACAGCTAGACATTAAAGCAGGCAACTCTGACTCAGAAGAGGAAGAAAGTAACGAAAGGGTGGAACTGATACTTGAGCCAAAGGTACAGAGAGCTGTTCTTGCTGGGAGCATGGGTTTGTGTTTGGCTTTGTTGGACTTGCTCTGTGCTTCTGTCAGCAGTATCACTGCGTTGGTATACAATTGATATTCGTTACCTAAAAAGAGGATTTGATGACTACATCCGAAGGAGAAGTGCTCCTTGCTGAGTTACTCCTTGTGTAGCCTGCTTGTCTTGCAGCTGGGTTAGCATTAAGGTATGGCATCCTAAAGGGAGATAGTTTAATGGCAGTGAACTTGGAAAGGGAAGCCTGAATTCTGGGTGGAGTGGGACTTTTAAATTTCATGCTTTTTAGGTACAAACCATATCTTCAAAGGTGGTTTACTCTCCCAGTAGTTAAGAACCCTAGGTGCAGGATCTGGGATAAGACTGATGCCTGCAAGTCTTTGCAAGAATTTTCTTCTGTTAGGTGACACCTAGAAAACAAGTTGGGACCACACAAATAGAAGTAGCCCCCTTCTTTGACAGTGTTAAAAAGGAATAAACCTCAGCTGGCCCACCCAGTTACATGCTGGCTTGAAGCATGTGTCTGGTGGGACTCCCTTTAAACAAGCTTGTATCTTCCTTGAGTTAAAACAAGTGGTGTAAGACTTCTGTCTTCATCAGCAATGTAGAGCTGTTCCTAGATGTCAGAAAGACCCGGTGTTGTGTCTTTCCAGGATCTCTATATTGACAGGCCTTTACCTTACTTGATTGGCTCTCAGCAGTTCATGGAACAAGATGATGTTGGCCTCGGAGATCTCTCTAGCGAAGGTATGTGCTGGCATGACCTTTTATTCCTATGTGAGTAACTAGTTCCTAATCTGAGACTTTGGCCTGTTTTAACTCGCAGCTTGGGTTATGCTGCGTAGTGTTCTTGCATGTTTAGATGCACACTGTAATTATCTGGGAAAAAAAAATGTGCATCATGCTGTAACAACCACTTTCCCAGTATGCAAAGCAGTAATTTCTTAGTAACTTGTGCTCTGTGTATTAGAAATGCAAAGTGCTGAAACTTCAGCAGCCTTCAAAGCTCTTCCAAACCACTTTCTTTTTCAGATGATTTTTAGTTCTCTTCACAAAGCTGTTAAAGTTCCTGCCGATATGTCTGGTGACCACATTGCTCTGTGTCCAGATGTCATGTCTGATCTTAACTTTTCTGTTTTCATTTAAAATAGAAGGATCAGTAGATAGCGATCGTGGAAGTGTAATTGACAGTGAAGAGAAGGATGAAGAAGTAAGTGACAAGTAACAGAGTACCAGCTACTTTGCACAAGCATTCATGAGTCCTTGGTTGTGTGTGAGGCCATTAGCTACCTTGCTTTTTTGTGTGGGGTCTCAAGATAATATTGCACAATGTCCGTTCCCTACGTTGGTTGTGGTAAATGTGCTTTTCGTTACTATTCTTATGCAGTAGTTTTCTCTGTAGATTTTCAGAGGAGCAATAAAGTAGTATTGGCTCTAAGTGCTATTATAGTAGAATACTTCAAACTGAAGTGTTTTATTCCAGTCTAATTTCACTTTGTGAACCAAATCAGATTCTTATCAAGAATTGCATTTATGGAGAATGAATCTGTTGTAAATTACATTTACAAAGAATGGGATGGAGACTAAAAGGAGCAAGGTTAAAGGTTAAGTAGGTGTCAGTAATGCACCTCTAGGCTTTGCCTCATAAATCTGGTGCACTGGGCTGTCAATTTCTGTTATGTTTTGCCTGCCTTGGCTGGGATGTCACTGCTCTGTAACTGTGCTATGGAAGCACTCACTTTTTCCTGAGGAGTTTGTTTTTGGTATCTTTGCTCAATTAAAGTTAAATCCCTTTTGAGTTACTGAAATGCACCATCAGATGGAGCTTGCTGTCTTTGTTAAATTAATGACTTACTAGTGAGCTCTGTTCATAAAGGTGGTCAACAGTGGGGAAACAATTCCTTGGTCAGGTCACGGTGAGGAAGTTT